>BSQZ01000017.1:9135000-9317500 GCA_033239005.1 Lamellibrachia satsuma
ACTAATGGTTGCCAGGAGACATGCAGTGTCGTCAGATCAGCTTTATTTCCTGACCTAGGATCTTACATACCACAGGTCAACACGTATTTACACAGAAATAAAGGCAAAACCAGGTTGAAATGACATGCCTTCATTTTGCCTGATGTTACCAGAAACACTAAACATCACGTGAATGGGTTCATTGGAATAATCTATCGGTAGCTTGTAGTTTTACTTGCTAACCTACTCTATCATCCAGTTGTCTGTTCATTAAACATTAACTACGATATGTCATAATTATCCAGCAATACCGACAAACAACTTAGAAATGTGATCTTTCTCCGGAGCAGAATTATACCAAGAACATGCTGTTGTTTATCCATTAACTACATTTTGTCATGTAGAGCAGCCCATTTTGGATTTCAAAAGGATCTCCAAGACCTAAGTGAAACTAATCTATTCACGTGTCATGTTATTGTATTGTGGAAGTATGTTGTGTGACTGAATCAAGTTAATTTATTCATTGAATTATTCACGAGGTAAATCTTTATGCATATTTGAGCAAGGCAACATAGATACAGGCACATTATAAAAGCTATATGCTTTGCCTTTGTACGGTAGAGATAATAAATATTGGAAAAGGCACAGGTCAGACCATCAGACATTCACACAAATTTATATAAAGTACAACAAATTAATACTTTTTTGAACATACGAATCTATTTTCTCAAATGAAAGATGTCTAGGACAGTTAGAGAACTGGAAAAAACAGCTGTTAATATGTTGCCTGTTAGATTGCCATATGGATTCAATCATTGGGTGAATGGAGAGTTCCTATGGGAAAATGGTGGATGTGGGCAGGAGCCAGGAAGTTGTACAAGTATTGCTGGACTGAGAGAGAGTTGAATCCACCGAGGGAGAAAGAATAGGAAACCAGGCTGTGTGTGCAGAGTATTAAAATCTCTTAAAATGAATCTTGCATATTTATGACCTAGAAAGTCTTTAAAATGATAATTTTCAGAGAAATACCTTGCATGTTATTTCACAAAAATAGGCTTATGTCTTAGGCTACAATTCAACGATTTAGTGGAATGGACTTAGACAAGTCTGTTAGTACAAGAGTAGCTATGAATGATGAAGTTTGATCATCAATTAAGTGGCTCCTAGACAGGGTTATTTGATTTAAATCATTGATTTAAATCACTCCAAATTTTTTTTTTAAATCATTGATTCATGATTTTTTTGACTTCTGGTTTTTATAATCGCTGATTTATATGAATTTAGAACAAATAATTGTTTTCAAGCATCGAGATCAACACAGTTTTGTGTGTTTTTAATACAAAAGCACAAAGTGTGCACACTTGTGTAGCTGTATTAACACCAAATAGCCTGATAGTCAAATTATTTATAACATTGTGTATACCAGATTTCAAATAAATAAACAAAATCCGATTCATGATTTTTTTCAACGCTGCTCCTAGAGGATGTTTGAATGATGTTGTATTATAAAAAAATTCTTACACAGTTGTGAAATATTGGTCTTAGAAAAGGTCTTAGATCTGACTAGTTGCACAAATCCTGGGGTGAGAATTGGGGAGGTTAAATGTAGTTAAAAATAGACAAGAAGGAAGTAAGGGGGGGACTCACTAAGAGGAAGGAAGAGGATCCTTATGAACATGTTACAGTAATACTGATTGTTATGTAACAATTTAATTGGCAATTTATTTGCACCTTTTTGCATTTTTTTCAACTGGTATGTTGCATTAGTTTGAACACTAGAGTTAATTAATTTGAACTGGTACCAGCTGCAGAGGCCCACTTCTCAACTGAGTGTATTTTTGTATGGCATATGATCCTACCAATCCTTATCCCATGGCTAATGCATTAATATAAGGTTTAGCATTACTGTTTGGCCATTATGGGTTTACTGACTAAATTACAGCGAGATAAGTGCCCAGATGTTTTAATTTTAATTTGTTCAACAAAACAGTGTGAAAAACGTTAGAATGAATTACACATTTTTTTTCACCCTGATTGAATTGAAAATAAATTCGTAGTGTTATAGATTATGTTTGTATCACCTTGCATACTTCAACAAAGCACTCATTTCAAGAGCACTAAATGTAAACACATAGTTCTCAATGAGGAATTATTAATGAGGTGTCTGTAGTTTATTTATGGTGGAGTTGTAGTATATTTGTTATATGCTGGTGCAGTGACTGACATATATAGCACATTTACAGTTGAGATGCAGTATATTTGTTCATATGGACTCAGAAGAGTTATGACTATAGTATGTTTACAGTAGATATGTATATCTGTTTATATATACTAGTTATGAGACTTGTGACCATATAATATATTTTTACAGTTTAAATGTATATTTGTTTATCTGGAGGAGCTGAGGCTGGAGTGAGAAAGTAACATATTTGTTTATTTTATATGGAAACAGACATAGATTTTTCATGGGAAACTAGCAGACTTCCACTCTGCTCATATTTGGGAGTGTGCAGACAAATTTGGGAGGCCTGTAATCTAAGATGGCTGCAGCCAACAGGATTCGAAATCAATGGTGGTCCGGTGACACGGGTCTACCAAAAATGCTGGTGGACCACCAAAACCCTCCAATGCATGCGGTGGTCCACTGGAAATATGAAGGCAGTAATTAATACTTAACACAATTATTATCGAATGGGCCTACTACCCAAAATGTCAATTTCTTTGCTAGGTTGGACTTCTAAATATTTTATTTACTTTACTTTGACTGTCAAAGAATCTGACATGAACAGGTCGTGGTTGAGTTGTAAAGCACAATGTGTTAACTTCGTCCGCTGCCATGGTCCTTGATACTGTGCGATTCATCATGCAAATGAGCACTCGGAAATTGGTGCTATTCCAGAATTAATTACTTCACCTAGATACATTCTTATTGGCAGTATGCATTTTCTGTCATCCGAGTTTGATGTTACAAAACTATACTCAGTTCATTAACACTGCTGTGGACCACCAAAATATGGTGGTCCTATGGTCCACTGTCCAAAAAGATTAATTTTTAGCCCTGGCTATGTCGAATCAAATACACCATACTGACATGTATTTTCGAACAAAAACGACACAAGTTATATTATGATCATTTGGTACAGTTTGGGGCTGAATCAAGATAGCAATGTACAGTCGTGTACACACATTGATGGGCAGTTGAAATCGCTCAGTTTAACACAGAATTTGTAGTTTTCTAAAGCAGGGAGTCACTCGGACTCTTACATGTGTACGGAATCCAAAGGGTGAAACAAGGCATCTCAAACTCACAGACTGGTTGAGAATGACTAATATATTTGTTTTATATTATTCAGGAGTTTTGACTGCAGTTACATTTAAATGTGAAAAGGTAGCATATTTGTTTAAATGGAGGGGCTGTGATCATATTTACGTTCGCTATATTTGTTTATTTAGAAGATTTGCAGATGCAAGTGCACAGCAGACTCCGCTTAAAAGGATCAGCAGGTTAGTATAATCAAAATGGCTGGACTAGAATCATTTCCTATTCCCACTTAGTCCCGCTTATCTTACTTTCACTTATCTTACTTTCGCTTATCTGACTCTTGCTCACCTCCGTGAACTCGCCAAGAAGTGAGCCTGGCTCTGACGAGATGTTTTGACTGTTATGGACTCCATTTTGCATTGAAACACCAGCAGCGAATCAGCGTCATTATCGAGATTCTACACTATAACATCATTTTGAGTGATTTAACTTTTTCAGTGTGACCGTTGTGTCAATATAATCAAAGTTTAAACTTTATTCAAATATATTGTATAATCTGATAAAAGTTTTCTCTTATTTGATGAGTTAACAAAATCTCCGGATGAGAGCCTAATTAATCTAATTATGTATGCACCAAGAATCTAGGTGCATATACAGTATAATTTCAGTTAACGGAACTTACGCTCTCATTCCAGGCTCTGGTGTGTGAAACAAATGGTGGCGCCACATCCCAGAGCTTGGATAACCAAGACTATAATTCCTGCTGTGTTAAAATGGGCTGTTTAATAGAACCACACTCACCACTTAGTAGCATCAGATGCATGAAAAATTATACATTGTTGCATGAAATAACAGGTTTTCCCGGGGAAATAAACATTTTGACCATAGATTAGTGTCTATGATATAAAAAATGTACAGGTAAAGCGATGAAACATTACATAAACTGAAATATTATTTCGAAAATTTGCTGTTCAAGAAAACAACTTAAAATAAAATAATTTCATAGCTACTCTACTCTACAGTAAATCAGTGTGGATGGAATCAAACGTAACTGTTTGTTGCCGTGCATTCACTTCCACATAATTCTGGGTAAAATTTAACCGTGCCTGGTGTACATACGGTGCAGCTGATCACAAGTAAACTGGGAGGTGGTTAACTAAGAGATATAGAGTTCATCAGCTCAGTGAGTCCGTAGCAGGTTTTCTCATTTCTGTGTATGTTATTTTACTTTGCCTGACATATACGTCAGATTAGTATACTACATAGTATTCAGAGAAGCCATGTAGCTACAAATCTTACAAAAATACAAACAAGATATTTCCATATATATTTATACTGTAAGTACAACTCGTAGTAGTAAATGAGAACAAACTGGTTATTCTGGTCTGCCCGTTCTGCTTGACTTATTTATGTGGCATGTGATGTGGAACAGGTGGACAATGATAGCCAAATTGTTCTCTTTTCTATTACTTATTGCTCCCAGATGTGTGTACAGTAGAAAAATAGCTTGTTTGTTAATTGTTTGTATTTCTGTAAGGATTGTAGTTTATATATATATAAAACATTCGGAGGAGCCATGGGACTACAATCCTTACAGAAATACAAACAATTAACAAACAAGCTATTTTTCTAATATATATATATATATATATACATATATACATATATACACCTTGTGTATATTGGTTCACCCAATCACCCATGGTGCACCGATTAGGCTGCCTGATGTTATCTGCACATGTCTGGGTCAACTTGGCAGTGATGTCAGTGTATTTCACTAGGCACTCCCCACTTCTATTGAGCAACTCACCTGTGGGTGTGCTCAAGGGTGGCCACACAGTCATGGTCCAGTGAGAGTCGTGACCATGTTATATCTGTACTATTTACCCTTTCAGACCAGGAGTGCACAGTTAAGTAATTTGAATTCTGGGTGACATTCTTTAGAAAGGGCTCTTGAGTAATTTCAGTGAGAGTGGTGGCATGACCAGTGAACTGAGGGTCTTGATTTTTTATGTGAACTTTTAAATGCTTCTTTTTTTCTTTGTCAATATGGGGCTTTCAGATGTAATGTAGATATGACATTTGAAGGTATACACGATAGGTTTTCATGCTAAATCAAGGCCCAAGAAATGTGCAAAATGTACTGTTTGGATAGCTGCCATTATGGAAAAACATGTGTACTTATAATTGCATTAGGCATTAATGTTTCAGGAACTTGTTTGATTTAAACAATTGACAAACTAACTCAGCTACTATAAGAGATAATTTCCATTGTTCATGTTAGCATAATTACTTATTACTTTAAGGATTGTGATGACATAGGTTCAGTGAACACATTTTCTGTCACTCCGGAGAAATACCATCGTCCATCAAGATAGACAACAGATGTGATGATTATGTAAACACCTGCTGGGATTTTTAATAACTGATAATGTGACGGACTATTAGCTTTCACGAGATAACAATGGACTTTCTAGTGAACTCACAGGAAGGTAGGAGAACACCGATAATGTACATAATCAGCCACAAAGTTCAGGTGCAGTGCCTCCGTTCGAATGCACTCATACTTCCTGTAAATATGAGTTCACAACATGTAAATAGAGTTCATGAACCCAGACCAAAGTCATGAACTCGATTTACATGGTTATGCAATGGGGTGCACCAGGTAAGAACAAAAGTTGATGTCAGTTAACATATGTTAACTTTGTTAGCATGTTAACATAATCTTTTTTAAAAACTCCCTTCTCAATTAGTTTAACTCATTGCTAATGATGTGCAGTAGGTTTAATAAAGCAATGCAGTGAATGCATACAGCGTACCATTAAAATGATTGAAAGAATTAACTTTGATTGTTAGAACAGGTAACTGCCCGGTAGTGAAAGTGTGAACAGCCTTATTTCGTAGAATATAGAGCAGTGCCGCTCTTGCCCCTTTTTACTTGCCCCTTTTTACTGGATCAGGTTACGATTAATTTAATACTTTGTCAGATGATTTAATCAAAACTATATATATATATAGTATACAGTATACCAGGCAACACGTTCACAAAAATGAGTTCAAACTGGAGCCAGTAGTTTGAAACTTTCCTGCTCCAGTCTCCGCTTTGTGAAGTTGCATCTAATTGTCTCCCAAAATCCACCCTCCTCCCCACCTTTCTTCCTTATTTTCAATGCTTAGATTAAAATGTGATTGTACATTGTTGATGAAATAGGAAGTTGGAAGGTGTCAAAACTGCTTTCCCCACTTTTGGCTTTATATTAGATGAACACGGGAGTTTGTCCCCTAGTAGTTGGTGTTCATGGGGTTTTCTGCGCAGACAGGCTTCCGGTTTCTACATCGATATTCTTGGCTTATGTTTATATAGGTTAGCGAAATGGCCCCACCTGTTTGTAATAAAATTTGTGTATTGGTGGTGGAATGTGTGTATTCTTTGCATTACATGTTCATGACGACTTCTTGATGTATATATGTTATTGTCATGCTTGTAGGAATGTGGGCTCTGAGAAACTTGCCAGACGGGGCTGTACATGTGTTCAGTTCCTGTCTAGTTTGCTTTGAGGAGCTCACATTCCTGTTAATGTTCTTCCGAAAGTGGCTGCATGATAAGCAGTCCACTTTGTAATAAAACATTTCATTTATTTGGCCCATTTCAGTTATCTACTACATCAGACTTGTGGTGGTTACTACATAAATGAGCATTTTTAGTGGATACTAGACACTATCTTGTTCATTGAAGTACAACCACTAGAACTGGTTTTCTCAGACAATTGAGTAGGCTCTTTATGATGAGTAAGCTAGTAAGAGCTTACTCATCATAACAGCCGGCAGGCACGAACTAGCAATATTGTTGGTGCATCAACTAGCCTTGTTTTGAATGAAAATGCAAGTCACATGTGCACGATTCATCATTGGACACAAATGTTGCCTGTGTGTGGTGGTTTGTTGCGAAATGATTCTAAAACGAGACAATTGAAATAACCGAGTTGGGAAAGGACCTTTAGAAAGACAGTCATACACAGTCATACACAGCGTCCTTACTGCCGAATGTTGCACCAATTTTACACTGACCGATTTCCTTGCATAAAGATTGAGACACTTCCAATTTTTTTTTACACTGACAGGATGCACTGATCCATGTAGTAAGATTGTGAGTTGTACTTGAAGGGAATGCCTGCATGTGATTCATACTATGATAACTATACCTTAAGTAAGGGTCATTGGCTGTGTGCTATCCAGGCTGATTGAGTGTCAGATTGTAGGTCTGGTTGGAATCCAGGACATGTGGAGGTGTTTTGGAATAAACAACTGCTGCGTCATGGGCAGAATGTCATGAGAAAAAGCAATATGATTATTGTTTGTGTAGTAATAATAATAATATTAAAAGTATTTATATATAACACCATATCAATCAAGATTGCTCTCACTGTCTCAGGTGTTTTACATGTGTGCAATCGTAACTTACAATTATATTAAAAACAATACCAACAATAAAATATTAAAAATAAAGTCCATGGAATTTTCTTTATTCCTATAAATAATATATAATAAAAAAGTTATGTATATATGTAATAATAAAATAATAATAAATGCATATACAGATGTTCTCATCAGCATATCATAAAATGCTACTCTAAAATATGTTTTTAAAGGTGTTCTAAGCTGTGTAGAATATAATAATATGTAAATGTTCTAATACAGTTTTTGTTGCATGTCTAAAAATTACACTTCAGTCAATGATATAAGTAACATGTCTCTGCCAGACGAAGAAAACAGCAGAAATGTTTAAATTTCATCAAAATCACGCTAATATTTTCCCAGCCTTCTTTAACCTGTCACAATTCTGGGACAAGGCTGATACCAGCTTTCAGGCTGTTGTATTTTACATTGGGACTGCAGCTCAGCCACTTTCTATAACATGCATACGAAACCCATTTCTTGGTCCATAAACAGCTGCATGTTACTCAAGGGTCTGCCACCCATCCCTAGTGAGGCTATATAGTGCAAGCCTGAAGCTCCACATGGTGGTGAATTTCTAAGTTTACAGAGTTCTTGTATATATGTGCGCAGTGATTAAGTTAGGCTACTTTAGGTCACCAAGAAACAGCTACTGTTATTTTCAACACGGTATATAGTTGTGGTTTTTTTCTTAGTTGCCTATTAAATTTTATTCACCAACATATTCATTAGCCACTTTATAACAATCTGTTTTTTAACCATATCTGCACATCGGTATATCTTACTAGCCTAGGTAATCAGGCCAATTAGGCCACTTTATCTCAGTTACTTGGGTAGTGTATTTAGAGATGTTCTACCGAATAACTAAATTCTGTGATAATTTAGTGACGTGTCTCAAGGTAGGCCTAAATTGTAAAACCAGTCAGCATTAGATATACATGTAATGATAATTATATAGATCCATTATGTAAATACAACCACAATTCCTCTAGATATGTAGCAGTGTACGTGGTGTTTTGATTTGGCCGCTGTCACCATTTTGTTCATATATACACATTCTATGGACCATTCTGCTGATAAAACAACCAATATTTGTCCATAGGATCTCAGTTTGTAATATATTTACACCACACCTATGTGCACAACTTGCATTGAGGACATTTACTAGGTGCTCTACGGTAGTCCATGATCCTTGAAGTTACGAGACACAGTGACCTAGAACATCATTCATGATCCTTGAAGTCATGACACACAGTGACCTAAAACATCATTCTAGCCTTTAGTTATCTTTAAATCATGACACGCCATCCTAGGCCATATCTTAGCAGTTAATTTTGTTTATTCCAGTTATAGTCATGATTCATAAATGTGCCTTAATTATCGTTTGAATATGCTTGTGTTACTCTTAGGAGATATACTCCAATCAGCCCATCTCCAGGGCTAATGAAGGAGCGTTTTTTCTTAGTGGGTTTACAAATAGAGACCCCAGCTCTGCGCATAAGTCCACAACAGGTTACACATTTATTCCCTGCATGGGATATATCTCTTCCCGTGAAATAAATATCAGGTAGAAGGGGAGATTTCAGTGTCTCACTGCACACAAGTTTCCAACTGCCCGGTGCTAGACAGGTCAACAAGTTCTACCCTTTTTTATGAAAAGGCTAAAGGTGGATCAATCTGGAATTTGAACCCAGTACGTCCAGGTCATGAGCCAAACACGACACCAGTGGAGCTATACACCAGAACACCACACCAGTGGAGCTATGCACCAGAACACCACACCAGTGGAGCTATACACCAAAACACCACACCAGTGGAACTATACACCAGAACACCACACCAGTGGAGCTATGCACCAGAACACCACACCAGTGGAGCTATACACCAAAACACCACACCAGTGGAGCTATACACCTGAACACCACACCAGTGGAGCTATGCACCAGAACACCACACCAGTGGAGCTATACACCAAAACACCACACCAGTGGAGCTATACACCTGAACACCACACCAGTGGAGCTATGCACCGCCATAAACTACACAATGTGGCTCAATTGGAAATTACACTTGTGTTCTCTGTCACAATCACACTGGACCGGGTTTTTGCTAATAACATGTCTTATCAAGATTTATGATGATTGGCAACCAGCTAGCATGGCCCATACGGCATGTCCTGTAATCTGATTTTTGTCTGTCGTGCATAAATGGTACTACATGTTCACATTGTCATGTTTCTGTACTGTTGTATGTGCTGAGTGGGTAATGAGGGTTCTGGTTTCAAACAAAACTACAAAACATCCACATCTATGGACCATGCATACCTTTACGCTGTCACATCTGGCAGGCAAAATCTCACATCTGTGCTTGGCTGTATACCAAGACTGTAGAACATATTGTGTCTAGATGTTTGTTGAGCCCACATTCCATTGTTCCAGTGTTGGTACATAAGGTCTGTAGTAATAATAACAACAACTCTAAAACACCTCTACAACACCTCTACAACACCTCTATTGTGCTTAAATCCCCAGGAACCCAAGCTCAGAGGTACAACAAACAAGGGTCATTAAGCATTATATAGTTAACTTTGCTGGTGGTTTGTTTTAGTTATTAATAATCATGTGCCCTAATTCTGTAATAGGAAGTAAGATTTTATGGATATAGCCAACATCTCTGTGCTGTTTATAGAAGGCAGTAGGTGATAGCCATAACTCACATGTCAAAGGTCAGTGCATCTAGACAAGGGGTAACTATCAGCAGGTGCCATGCCCCACTGAACACATACGACATAACTGGCTGTTATGGTAATATAAGAACTAAGCCATACATATGTATGTCACAACAACATAATTATGTTGTGCACATTGCAGCATCATTCGTATGTGTTAACTAATGGACAACCTTATGAGTTAGTGAAATCAACAGGATCTAATAAATGTGAAAAGACTGATGGCTTTGGTTAGGTGCTTAGCTGTCGGGACCTAATATTATACTTTTCACAGCACACATAATTCAGTGCATTTACTTCCTAATTTTTATTTCAGCAGAAGATGATAAATAAATAGAAGAAATTACCTACTGATTGTGTAAGTGCATGGTAATGTGATTACAAATATCTGACAATGACAGGTGAAGTATTGTTGAACTTGTTTTCTTAACCACTGACTTCCTTGGCCATGTGCTATCATTGGTTTGTTGTGGTATCTTGATTTATAAGTCGACTTCCTTGTTCACTGCCACCTGTAGCCTGTTGCTTCGGGTGACTATCTATCTTTGAACCATATCAGTGCCAGCTGATGACTTATTTTACAATGAAATGCCATGCAGCCAAATTTGCCAACTCTGTTTTGCAACATATTTTGCCATTGGCCGGAAACAACGTCATTGGTGAAAATATTAACAAAGATAAACATTACAAGACAGTTGCATTTGGCTGCTATTTATGTTGATGATGTATATATTTGCTTGCCTTTGAGCACAGAATAAACCCGGAAGTTGTAACCCAAAACTGAAATGTCGTATGTTTACTAACATAAACGTATCGGATGACAATGCACAAATGTTAGTGAAAATGAGTTATGTTGTGTTAACTGACTACCCGGTACTACGTGTCTGGAATTAAATAGAAAATTGTCTCCCCTTTCTGGAAATATATATATATATACTTTACTGGCTCACTAAACACATAAAAATAAAAGTTTAGAATGTGTTGTTTAACGAAGGGCCTGGCAATTCTTGTGCATCATTGAAATTTTGGCTGGTACTGAAACAGTTAAAAAGGAAGTTTCACAATGATGTATGCTGAACAAAAGAACCACAAATATTTGAGCACAAGTTTTTTCTTGTCACAGTGAACATGTCAATCTTTTGTCAACACAGCTAAATGTGATGCTATGATGGGATTAAGTCAAAAATGTTGTGCAGGTGCATATGCTATGACAGTCCAGTCCGGTTAGATCAGGGCCTGCGTATGCTACAACAGTACAGTCCGGTTAGATCAGGGCCTGCATGTGCTATGACAGTCCAGTCCGGTTAGATCAGGGCCTGCATGTGCTATGACAGTCCAGTCCGGTTAGATCAGGGCCTGCATGTGCTATGACAGTCCAGTCCGGTTAGATCAGGGCCTGCATGTGCTATGACAGTCCACCCTGGTTAGATCAGGGCCTGCATGTGCTACGACAGTCCACCCTGGTTAGATCAGGGCCTGCATGTGCTATGACAGTCCAGCCTGGTTAGATCAGGGCCTGCATGTGCTACAACAGCCCAGCCCAGTTAGATCAGGGCCTGCATGTGCAATGACAGTCCAGCCCGGTTAGATCAGGGCCTGCATGTGCTACGACAGTCCACCCTGGTTAGATCAGGGCCTGCATGTGCTACGACAGTCCACCCCGGTTAGATCAGGGCCTGGGCATGTGTGTGTGCAAGCGATGCAGGTGAAATGTGAAGGATGTGCATTGTTCATCAGATCAACAAGAATAAAAGGAATCCCAAACACAAGTGTTATCACAGCAGCCATTGGAATGACAAAAGATTTGCTGCAAAGTGGACAAACTCAGGTGATCAACGCAAGACAAGACTGCCATATTTATCATATCCATCTGATGGATGCATGGCTCCAAAGTGTCAGTGTGACTGTCCAAAACATAATCAGGAGCCAGCAGAGGCATATAATCCGTCTGTTTGTGTGACTTGCCGATAGAAACCTTAAAACAAGCCCCGTAGAAACCTGTGTTAAACCTTTTGCGATTTCTTGAAATTCAAACATCTTGATAAACGCAGCAGCCATGTCATCTGTGAATGGCATGACGCATCATTAACACCAGATGGCGACGCTTTTCAGTTGTTCCACACTAGTCAAATTACAGTAATTATGGATCCTGCTGATTAAAAAGGGGTGTACACTAATTAGGGCATGTATGCTTAATAGGTCGAATATGGTATGTGTTTTTCTATGTTGACTTCTTCCTTGGCTTTAATTCAACAGTTGTTCCTCCCAACTCTGGGTGGGTGCTAGGCACAGTCAAATTCTCCGGTAGTGCTAGTACTGGGGTGGGTGCTAGGCAAATGCCTCGGTAGTGCTAGTACTGGGGTGGGTGCTAGGCAAACGCCCCAGTAGTGCTAGTACTGGGGTGGGTGCTAGGCAAATGCCCCGGTAGTGCTAGTACTGGGGTAGTTGCTAGGCAAATGCCCCGGTAGTGCTAGTACTGGGGTAGGTGTTAGGCAAATGCCTCGGTAGTGCTAGTACTGGGGTAGGTGCTAGACAAATGCCCCGGTAGTGCTAGTACTGGGGTAGGTGCTAGACAAATGCCCCGGTAGTGCTAGTACTGGGGTAGGTGCTAGGCAAATGCCCCGGTAGTGCTAGTACTGGGGTAGTTGCTAGGCAAATTCCCCGGTAGTGCTAGTACTGGGGTAGTTGCTAGGCAAATGCCCCGGTAGTGCTAGTACTGGGGTAGGTGTTAGGCAAATGCCTCGGTAGTGCTAGTACTGGGGTGGGTGCTAGGCAAATGCCCCGGTAGTGCTAGTACTGGGGTAGGTGCTAGACAAATGCCTCGGTAGTGCTAGGACTGGGGTAGGTGCTAGACAAATGCCCCGGTAGTGCTAGTACTGGGGTAGTTGCTAGACAAATGCCCCGGTAGTGCTAGGACTGGGGTAGGTGCTAGGCAAATGCCCCGGTAGTGCTAGTACTGGGGTAGGTGCTAGACAAATGCCTCGGTAGTGCTAGGACTGGGGTAGGTGCTAGGCAAATGCCCCGGTAGTGCTAGTACTGGGGTAGTTGCTAGGCAAATTCCCCGGTAGTGCTAGTACTGGGGTAGTTGCTAGGCAAATGCCCCGGTAGTGCTAGTACTGGGGTAGGTGTTAGGCAAATGCCTCGGTAGTGCTAGTACTGGGGTGGGTGCTAGGCAAATGCCCCAGTAGTGCTAGTACTGGGGTGGGTGCTAGGCAAATGCTCCGGTAGTGCTAGTACTGGGGTAGTTACTAGGCAAATGCCCCGGTAGTGCTAGTACTGGGGTAGGTGCTAGGCAAATGCCTCGGTAGTGCTAGTACTGGGGTAGGTGTTAGGCAAATGCCTCGGTAGTGCTAGCACTGGGGTAGTTGCTAGGCAAATGCCCCGGTAGTGCTAGTACTGGGGTGGGTGCTAGGCAAATGCCTTGGTAGTGCTAGTACTGGGGTAGGTGCTAGGCAAATGCCTTGGTAGTGCTAGTACTGGGGAGGTGTTAGGCAAATGCCCCGGTAGTGCTAGTACTGGGGTAGGTGCTAGGCAAATGCCTTGGTAGTGCTAGTACTGGGGTAGTTGCTAGGCAAATGCCCCGGTAGTGCTAGTACTGGGGTGGGTGCTAGGCAAATGCCCCGGTAGTGCTAGTACTGGGGTAGTTGCTAGGCAAATGCCTCAGTAGTGCTAGTACTGGGGTGGGTGCTAGGCAAATGCCCCGGTAGTGCTAGAACTGGGGTGGGTGCCAGAACAGGGGTGGGTGCTCATACAAGGTGCTAAGGAAAATGATTAATTCCTGATCTGGTTTCTCTCCATGATGATTCTTCTTTCCATATAGAAGGTGCAAAGGTGGGTGTTAACGATAGACTTCCTGATCTGCTCTCTCAGGGCCTAAGGTGATAGGTATTTCCCCTGGAAGGCTGGGAGGGAGGTAATTGGTAGGAATGTCATTTTATTGCCAGCTGTGTTTGAAATTGGAGTTGCTGTGGTCACTGGGTGGTGAGGTGTTGATTTCTCGCCATTGATTCCAGAAAGAGGTAGCAAGCTACTGGACTGTTTACGATTACCTGTGTGTACTAAAAATACACCTTGTTTCTGCACCTGTTGAGACGATGCCCAGGTAAAAGTCAGACAAGGTGTGGTCAAGCATTGCATGAGGTAGTGGAGTTGTGTGTGTGTACACATATTTCATCAGTGCTATTTCACGGTAAAATTACCTGCATTTCAGGTAAATTACCTGCTTTAATTTACTGAAAGCAGTAACTACTGAATGCAGTTACACTTCCAGTATTGTTACTATGAAAGAAACAACAGTAAAAGCATTTAAATATAAATTCTTGACTGAAAGATGTCGGGTGGATCTGACAAAGATTTAATTTACTAATTTAATATCGTTTTTTTAACACAACTTTTAAAATTTACTTGTTGAAATGAGTCAACTTTAATGGTTGTGTTCAAAAGAAAATTGACTATCAAATTATTCACCCAACTTAATTATATTTTCACCAATTTATTTACTTGTTTTTTTTATGTGTCAGTGATGTCGAGATTCATTCAAATTTATGGTTGAGCTGACAAAGTCAACATTTTGATACTTAAAATATAACATGTTCTTGTTTTTAACAATTGATGATGATGTGCAGCCATTGCCTCAGTTAGGCCATTGCCGTCTCCTTGCAATCTCTCCAGCCACTTCAAGACCACCATCTATCCAATGCTTCATGTTGTCAATTTACCCCATTTTCTTCTACATCTTCGGGTTGTTTCTTGTAGTTCTCCTTCTGTGCTGTAAGTACCTGACTCTCTGGTCTTCTTTCCAATGTTTGTACTTTCTTCTCTTGGTGGAACGTAGCAGACTTCCGTAACCCCACTTTTCTTAGACCCAGAAGTTGGCGTGTCTCTGCGTCCAGCATTCTGAGTCACACCCCTAGTCCCATACCATATCTTAATAACTGCCATTTCTCATACATTTAGACGATTAAAAAGGCATATCATAATAAGTAAGGTTGTCAAAATAGCCAGATAACATTTTAGATTTGCGGTACTTTAATACTCATTGTTTTCCAGATTTGCTGTTTATGTATTTAGTAGCTACTGGTAGTATGCAACCACTAATGGTAAAATGTTGTATCCTCTGTCGTCTCAGTTAGTGTGGAAATTTAGATGTGATATTTGAATTATATAAATATTATAACTGTAAGTTTACTTGCAGGTGAACCAACCAAATACGACCCGACCTTCAAAGGTCCAATTGAAAACAGGTGAGGTGAATTTTTCTGTTTCTTATAGGTACAAACTCTTGACTTTTGTAAAACTATGCTACATGAACTATGTTTTAAATATAATTTAACAGTTATGTGTTCATGAATATCAACCTTTCCATTCAGTACATTCATGAATAACTGTCGACAATTTCCAATATCTGTTGACAAAGTTTATCGGGATCATGTGATGGACATATCTTTAACAACTGTAAAATCATACTCGTGCTTGCTTGCAATGTGACCTCAATATTCACCAAAAAATATTCATGTTATACAAATAACAATGAAGCTATATATTTAAAATATGGTTCATTAAAACATATTTGGACGGTCAGTATGTTGGAACAGATATAGTTTAATGAGAATCCTTTCTTTTTTCTTTAGTTCAACTGGTGAAAATTATGACATTACAACGCAGCTTATTATAATACCAACCAGTTTGGTGGATACATTTTATGTCGAGAAAAAATAGGAAGAAGGCATGTTTTTTATAAAGTTGGTGTACCATATTTCACCTATTAAGCTTACATGCTCTAACTACAGTGTAGCATACACTCCCTTTTTTAATCAACAGGATCCATAATTATTGTAATTTGACTATTGTGGATCAACTGACAAGTGTTGCCATCTAGTGTTAATCAGTTGGCACCACTTTTCAGTTGTTCTACACTAGTCACCAATTGACACCACTAGTATTAAACAGTTACCTTATTGTCTAGAGAAACAAATTTTGGTGTACACTTATAAGAAAAAAGAAAGACAATTTTCTATGACCCCATTTTTTTCAAATGTACTGTGAGCTTGTTAGGTCAAATATAGTATGTGGTAAAATGTACTGTGAGCTTGTTAGGTCAAATATAGTATGTGGTAAAATGTACTGTGAGCTTGTTAGGTCAAATATAGTATGTGGTAAAATGTACTGTGAGCTTGTTAGGTCAAATATAGTATGTGGTAAAATGTACTGTGAGCTTGTTAGGTCAAATATAGTATGTGGTAAAATGTACCGTAAGCTTGTTAGGTCAAATATAGTATGTGGTAAAATGTACCGTGAGCTTATTAGGTCAAATATAGTATGTGGTAAAATGTACTGTAAGCTTATTAGGTCAAATATAGTATGTGGTAAAATGCTATGTCAAATCTTTGCCAGGTTGACCAAAAATAACTTGGCCTATTGTATAATAAAATTAACATTTATGAACACTTAAAGACAGACATCTAACCAGGCATGACTCACAAAACTTGACCAATCTCTTAGTAATAACAATAATTATTAGTATTTATTATTATCACAGTAAGTTTTTTACTGTGGCTGCATGACTAAAATGTAGTCAGTTTGATTAAAATATATTTGGCAGGTTTAAATGGGAATATTAGTGCATTGTAGCAACAGTGCATTACCACATAATTTGGCTTCACAGGTGTTTGAGCACTAAGTATGTATTTTATGTGTTAGTTTGTATGCTTGAGATTACTTGGTTATTAATTAATTAATTATTAATTAATTTGTTGTTTGGTTTCAGGAGCTGCACAGACGTGATATGTTGTCTGATCTTCACGGTTTGTTTTGTTGGCATGATTGCTGTCGGGGCCTATGGTAAGTACTGTCTCCCGTCTAGGAGAATATTTATTCTTTGAAACTCCCTTCCCAACAGAGGCTATCTGGAATAACCCATCACGACTCTGGTGACTGGTGACTCTGGTGACTTTGGTGACTCTGGTCAAATGTTCAATAAAATTTACTTTTTGATTATTAGATCTAAGGTAATTTGCGAAAGTATGAATCATACATACTCTTGAGTGCCGAATAAGTGTCCCTACACATATGATGAAAAATGCCGCCTTATTTTGCACTATACTATTATTAAATTTAAACATTTGTGCCAGCCTATATTCTCTGATAATCATGGCAAATTATGCAGGGTATAATTTGCTCCCAACTGACAGCTAAGTTTTTATCCTTTCGAACGACATTTATGAATTTAGTGGGATCCCGTGCTTCTGAGGATCCTAGATTTTCATCCAGATGTGTTAGACTGTTAGATTTCCATGATTAGATGAATAGATCAGAATACTTAGTTATCGGGAGCTCGACGCGGTATATTATCAGTTAAATCGGCTGTAAATGGGCGCCGTGCGCAGCACCTCAAACTGATCATAAACAGCTTGTGGTAGTTTCTCCTGAAATGGGCTTGCATATTCAATTCAATAAAATTTTAAAGTTAATTAAAAAATGGAAAATTCCCCGGTTTTTCGAAAGGATATATGTTTATGCATATTCAGCAGAAAAAACCCAAAATACTCAGCGATCTGCATAGTTTTCTAGGGACACCTTGGCTTCATGTCCAGTAAAAAAATTGCTTCAGCGCTAAAAAAGACAACTATACTAGTGATTTTTTAGCACTGTAGTATTATTTCTTTTGAACAATTTGCCCCCCATGCTGTTATTCATCACTATGCTATTATTAAATTTGATTGATTTGCCACCCTATACTGTTTATTTGGCACTCGAGTGTATAGAGCCGGGGCAGTTTTGCCATTTTTCAAGTCAAATAATTTAATGGCCCGTTTTGTCCAAAGGTTTCAACAAAACTAAATAACGACTTTGTACAAATGAGCTGTCATGTCATAGTGGATACTAGGTAGGTTAAATTTGGGGGGAAATGTGTCTGAAATGAACAATAAATTGAGGATGGACCTTGAACTGGCCATTTTATTGCGAATCTTGAAATTCATTTCATTGCTGAAAACATGCAAATTTCTATACATGGACTGCCAGATTTTACAGCAGCAACTACTGATATTTTCTGCTATGACTGTTGATGTTGTTGTCGTTGCTGTTGCTGTGATGTCTGATTTCTTGCTTTGCAGGGTTTGCTTCGGGAGATCCAGACAGGCTTCTATTCCCCACCGACTCCAAGGGCAACTTGTGTGGCAAGGGAAACTTCAAGTGAGTTCTTAGATTCCCATGTCCTTCCCCCGCCACCTCCTCCCCCCGCCACCCCTTCATGTCCACATTTGCACAGATTTATGTTTGACGAGTCTAATAGTCTAAGCAGCCATTCTTCTATTGCTGGGCCAGACTGGGCCGTTCTTCTACTACTAGCCGTGTGTGGCTGATACCTTAGTTTCCAACACCTGATGCTTTTGATTTATTATTTATTACTACTATTATTCAATTGTAACACACCATGTATCCGGGTAAAACCCTACTCAAAGGCGCTAACACAATAATACAGCGTTAATTAAAAATATGTTAGAAATAAATTAAAATAAAAAATGTGTTTCAGAGCTAAGTAAACACAAGTATAGCTAAGTTAACTAGATAAGTTAAATAAGTAAGTTAAATAAGTCACATAAACAACTAAATTAAGTTGATGCATTAAACGAGCATATAAGTGAAGCAGATAAGTTAAATAAAAACAAGTTAATAATAAAAATTAAATAAGTAAAATGTCCTAGTCATTAAAATGTCATTTTTGTTACCAACAGAGTGTTCTGAAGGCTGCACAAAAGAGATGTTTTAAAAAATGTCTGTGGAGACACTTCTATTAAGGTCTGCTTTTTACTTGAATTTCAGTATAACCTGTATAAATCTATATAGAACGTCTTTCATTGGTTAATTGGCTGATAGCGTTCATATTCTGATCTAGTGTCGCCATCTATCAGACTGAAACATACCAGCACATGAAACAAAATCTGCTTGGTTTCACCAGAAGTGATCAAGTGTTGCCATTTATATCAGGCTACAAAATATCTACATGAAGCAAAGTCTGCTAGGTTTCACTGGCATCAAACGTATTTGTGCTTCAACCGCTATTAGTTTATCATTTGATTCTAAACTTGTGTGATGACCTTTACATGTACTTTATCACAATGTGTCCAATTGAAACGAACCAGTATGGAAAAATGGGTACAGCTGTATACCTCCCAAAGTCTGTATTGTGTACGAGGAATCCATACAATGTGGGCGGTTTGGAGTATTTAATCCCAATTGTGTTGTAGTCGCCAGGTGTTCGCTCGAGGCCAAAGCGGACCTTGGCCTGGTTCTGGGTTTGTTTTCAGTTCTGGGTCTACTACATACATGATTGTTTTTATGAGCCTGGCTTGGTGTGTTTCTAAGTTAGTTTCTGATGATGTATGATTAACAGGCTAATCTGTTTACATGTGACGCACTTACCAGATGTTCTTACTGTGACCTTATATGACTAGCCAATCTTTCAGAATAGCATTTCCAAGGGCACATGGGAATGGTTCCTACATTAAGCAAAATTTGAAATTCCCAGGGGTGGGGGGGTCGATATTTCATAAATCTGTAGCAATAGTTGCAATGGTGGAATTCTTGTCTATGTCATCGTAGAGATAATAATTATACCGACAAATAAACAGCTGAATACTTTTCAAGGTATTGCAGATTGTTTGCGAGGCAACGTTGCTGCAAAGCATCCACCACTCAAAAAAACATGGCAAAATGCCAGAAAACTACATAACTTTCCAAAAATATTTGCATTACTTCCTCTATGTAACTCTGAAGTTTGCGCCACACTAAAAAAACATCACATGACACCACAAAACTACACTACTTCAACAAGTTATATCTAGGTAATATGTGGCCTTAACTAGAAACATTTTTTTGCTGCCTTTTTCCCTGTGCAATGTTGGGTAACTAGCTTCTCCACATCAAGACTACTGTTTCTTTTCCATTTCAGGAGATCCCCTTTTGACATCTATAGTAATCTGTTCAAATGCATATTGATAACTGACTTGTCACCAAATATTCATTGTCTGTACAGACTTGAACACAGGACACTGATAAATTGGATCTGCTAACCAACACAGTAACCTTGGTCTTTGTTTCAGAAACAAACCCAATCTACTCTTCTTTGATCTCATAAAATGCATAAACATGGGTGCATCGGTGGTGTCTCTTGGCTGTCCAACAGCACAGGTATTTATTCGTTGAAAAATAGACATACATTGTTAAAGGGAAACAAAACTCATGGTTTTGTGCCTACGCACCTATGACAGTTACTAAAACATAACCATTTGCAACTACAGTCAAGAAATATCACGCCAGTGGTTTACGAGGAAAATCTTGTTGAACATGCAGCCTCTGACTGTTAGATAACCCTACGTCACGGGTCCGTAGACTGGCAATATTCGCTCACCAAATGAAAATGTATTTGTAAGCGCCTATTCCTGTTCTTGCCTATAGGATATGGCCATGCTGTTTATTTGCAAATTTTATTTCCTTTGTTTATTAGACTTATCCCATTATAAATCAGTTAGCAGCCCGCTTGATGGAGGGTTTGTATTGCTTGTGTGTACCCACCGGCCCTTAATGTGTCACTGCTATAGTTTTGGTTCACTGATTGCCTAGAACTGCCAGGTGCTTATTGGTCGTGCTAGTTAACATGTCAGCCCTCAGCATAATTGAAGTTTGACCAAATTCTGAGAAAACCACTACTGTGATATCCTTCGTTGTAGTTACACATTCTTAGTTTTTATTAACTCTTTTAGGTGCATTGCTGTGACTTATGTTTTGCTTTAAGAATAGTTTGTCCAATGCTTGATATGATGCATTGTCTAGGAAGTCAAGAGATTTATACATACAACTGTACTAAGCCATTATACTGACATTATGTATACACACTGTTGACACCTATAAGATTGGAAGTAACATACTACATAGTGAACTATATGCAGGCTTTTGTAATTGATTGACAACCAGTAATCTGTCAGTTATTTCATGTGTTCACAGTATTCCGTGGATACATTTCATGTGTGTGGATAGACTTCATGCATATATTACACATGTTGTTTGATTGCTTGTGACTGTCCAAATCCATATTTCATGTGAAGTGTCTATCTGCAAAGTACAGTATATCCAATTTGTGTGTTTCGATCTAAATCATGTTTTCTGTTGCACAATAATAGCAAAT
Source organism: Lamellibrachia satsuma (assembly GCA_033239005.1). Lineage (NCBI taxonomy): Eukaryota > Metazoa > Annelida > Polychaeta > Sabellida > Siboglinidae > Lamellibrachia > Lamellibrachia satsuma. Next base: position 9,156,610 of record BSQZ01000017.1, read on the forward strand.
TATCAGTCAGTAGAGTGGCATGGAATGCTAAACGTAAAGATGGTAAAACTACTGTTGTTTCATCAGTCAATAGCTTGACATATAATGCATTTTGCAGCAAGACACCTTAACCTCCCGTACTATCAACTTGTATGTATGTATATATGTATGTATGTATGTATGCATGTATATAGTCAAATCCTCAATGGATAGTCGAAAAGAGGTCTTTTAATACAGGTGGTCTCTTAATAGAGGTGGTCACTTTAAATAGGTGATACTTCTGGAGGAGTTGACTATGATCGTTAATGACAGATGTTCTCTTAATCAGGCTTGTTAACAAATGAATGTCAGTGCATATGAATGCAAGTGTTTCAGCTTATGCAAATACTAATTTCCAGGATCGCATACAAATGTTTTGGGGGTCTCATTCAAATGCAAATGTTTTGTTTCTAGATATTAAATTTGAAAATGTAGATTTTATTTATAATCAAACAACTGTGCATTACACGATATGAGGCCTATTAAGCTGTATTATAAACTGTATATCAGGTGCAGAATCTGACAATAATAATTATTTAAACAATTACATCTGTATTTGATTGGCATTTGAAAAATCAAATGTTTGGTGGTCACATTCAAATATAAATGTTTAAGGTACGTCATTCTAACGCAAAAGCACTGAAACTTTCACAGCTGCATTTGAAAGTGAGTTCAAATGTGCAACATTCAAATGCACCTTCAATGCTTTTGCATATGTTTGAACTTATTTTCCAGGTGTGTGTTGAGAAATGCCCCAATGCAACTTGGATATGGTATAAACAATATACTTTAGAGAAGTTGAACCAAGCCAAGAAAAGTGATCGTTCTAAGTCGATGTTCTGCAAGTACGGCGTCGATCCAAACACCTCTCCCAAGGTATGGTTGAATAAGGGGCTGTTCACGATTGTGAACATTTGTCTGTTCATGCAAAACATACTAAAGGAGGTCAGGGGGCGAAGGCCCACAAAGTATGATCACTCTTACAGAACTACTATTGTTTCAAATCAGGTGACTATTCACAGTGCAGCACTAATTATGTAATACGATCCGACATCTTGGAAATTCAAAACTTCATGGAAACCAATTATCAATCATGTGTGGCCATGATGAGGTAATCAATTATCAATTCATGGAAACCAATAATCAATCAATATCCATGGAGCTGTCAGATAAACACAAAACTCTAGTAAGTAATTAATAATTAATTCTTGGAGATAAATGTCCGTAAACATATTCTGGTGGTTACTGTTGTATGTTCTATACGTGGATTGTGTCATAGCATTGTTACATCGATAATTTGTTTTCAATTCTGGAAAATCTACAACATTTTAAAGGCCTGATTCAAGGAGGGGCGGGGGGTCTGAGAATTAGCATGTTTTTTACGAATAGGAAAATGTTGACAATTGTGAACGGTCCCTAGAATTTTTTTTTGTTCTACCGTTGCAACTTCCGTTACAGCATTTTTAAAATTTTGACCACCACCATCAGAGACGTTGGGGATGGTTTCACATCCGACCCCCCATGTCCAGTATTACTATATCAGAAGTTATATAGCGCCCGAATCCAATTAGGATAAAATGTTCTCAGGCACTTTACATGAAACTGCATAAATTAAATAAAACTATAAAATACATAAATTCCTTTTTATTCCTTGTCATAAGGGGTCCCTTGTTATTCCTTGTCATAAGGGGCCCCCTTGGTTACCTTGCAAAGTCTTGTCGGATCATCCCACAAGTGTGGCTGCGATGAGGTAACAACAGACAAGCAGACAAACAGACACTTTGTTTTATTGATTAGAATTGTTCCTCTCAAAAATTGCTTGCAATAAATGCATGATAATTATGGTTTTATGAAATTTCTCTAGATATCTGCATGGCTTATCTAAGGACATGTGGATACCAATTACATACCTCTGTGTTTGTCTGGGTAGACCATACAAGAGCTGGTGGAGGACGAAGACTGCGCCCCTTACACAGTTGACAGTAGTCCAAGTAAGTGAAACAGATACAATACAAGTCAACAGTGTCTCAGGTCACTTGACGTTAATTACAATGCAACAGTCAACTTTGCAAAATTTAACAAGATTGTCATCCATGTTTTTTCATCATTCCTTGTCGTATTATATTCTGACATGCATGCTGCAATATGGATAACTATGGATATACATGCATACATCCATGCATGCACACACACGCATGCACGCACACATGCATGCACACACACACACATGTACACACATAATGATTGCACACTAATGTTTGTTTGCAGTTGTTGGGCGTTGTGTGCCGCTGCCTAAAGCAGATCTTGTCCTGGGCCTGGTTGATAAATTCAACACCACTGTCAATGGTACACAGATCGACAGTGGCAAGAAATTCTTGGCACTTTTCCTAAATGCGCAGGAGTATGGCATGAAGATCTTGCAAGATGTCCGAGCCTCTTGGCACATGTGTCTTGTGTAAGTGTCAGTTGTTGATTTTTATGATTCTGTGGTGGCTGTCTTGGATTTTTCAACTACCCCAAGGGTGAGAACTTCACGCCCACCTGGATATCACTACACATATGCTAGAGAGGAATAGTCAACATTAAAACAACTATATTAGGAGAAAACCCTCTTGCCTGCCCAACTTGTATTGTCATAATTATATTACTCTGCCCTGGTTGGTATATTGATGGAGAATAAATTTCGCTGTCTACATATTAGTTTGTGTTCTTAAGATAGTGCATTGCCAACTTTCTCACTTGGGTGGACGACTAGTGCAGAAACCAACTAGAGAGGTTATGATGCAAATGATTTAGAAATGCAGAATATTTGTTATATGCTTGTTTATTAATTATTGGCTTGTAACAAGCATGACATCTTCCCATCATGTAACTTCAGTTTAAGGTTCTCTGCCTTTCATTCTATCTTCCAAATACTATGTTAAGTGCAGTGGGGAAAATAACCGCATCTGTAGCTCTAGGACAGGGAGACCCGCCAGTCGAGACCTATATGCCTCCAATGTGGGGGGCTGCATCATCTCTATGGGAAGATAATTCCATTTTTCTATAGTTCTGGGAATTATTGATTTCATGTATGAAATTCAGCAGAAAAGTGTATATATACCATAACATACGAGTATTCACACTTTTGTAAGTTACCCGAATTCCATAAAAATTCTTTTGATGATGTTAACAAAAGTTTACACTCTATTAAACTGACAGCGCATATTACTTAAACTATTCGCACACTACAGATTTGATCATTAACAAACCTGATTTGTGAAAGACTAAATCAGTTGAGGAGGGAATCTTAACAAGGGACCATTTTCTGTGACAGGGCCCTCGCCATGGCTATGGTCCTTTCGTTCATCTGGATCATTCTGATGCGTTGGATCGCTGGCGTCATGGTCTGGGTCACAATTGTTATCTTCGTTTGTGTCTTCGGATTCGGTAAGTATCAATATTTTTAAATTTTGCGATCTTGGCTGTCTATTTAGTTATTATGTATTTTGAATTAATCTTCACACTACTTTGACATTTTTCACATTTCATCTGTTAGTTGTATTAATATTTAACACACTTAATCTACACTTATTTTTTTTATTAGCTTAATTACCTTAAGGTGAACATTTTGATTTGTAATTATTTACTTAAAAGTGCTATATATGTGGAGCTAGCATTATAATGCTTCCAAAATTATTGAAGTCTTGAAGCAAACAGTATGTGCATGTGTTCGTGTGTGCTTGCATCCATTCGTGCATGCGTGCATGCATGCGTGTAGGCAGATAGCTTCTAGAATTATCTGGTTTTAAATTTTATTTCCCTTGAAATTATTTTGTTCCTACTTCAACAGTCTAATCAGTAATTTTACATATCAACAGCATTAATTTATTTTGTTAAAATAGTTATGTAAAAGTAAGAAATTATACAAACATACCCAGTACGTATCAAATTCTTGTCAAATTTTATGTCTGGATCTAATTTGTAAATCACATGTCATTGGATAGTATACATGCAGACATATTTAGTTGTCTGATCTGCTCATCAAATGTAATTCTCCAGTAACATACTTGGAATATACACACAATATATTATACATATATTTATACATGTGTATGCATGCATATGGACAGACAGACAGACAGCTGGACAGATTGACTGACTGACAGGTTGTTGTTTTTGTTTGTAGCAACGTACTACACCGTGAACAAATACCTGACACTTAAAGATAACCCGGATAGCAACGGAGACATCGAGTTTTCAACCAGCCTTGACTACTACAAAAATCTGTCAAAGACGTGGCTCGCTCTTGGTGAGTCTATTTTCACAACTAAAGTAGCATACATCATCATAATGTAGTATTTAATTTGTGAATGTCAGTAAAACCAGTGGATTACATTAAATTAAAAATGTCAGTATATTAAATCATCCTTGTCGCCAGGGGCTACTGACTGCATCAGTACCCCTGGTAGATCTACCCTCGCTGCCAGGGCCTTCTCACTGCATCAGTACCCCTGGTAGATCTACCCTTGCTGCCAGGGCCTTCTCACTGCATCAGTACCCCTGGTAGATCTACCCTCACTGCCAGGGCCTTCTCACTGCATCAGTACCCCTGGTAGATCTACCCTCACTGCCAGGGCCTTCTAACTGCATCAGTACCCCTGGTAGATCTACCCTCACTGCCAGGGCCTTCTCACTGCATCAGTACCCCTGGTAGATCTACCCTCGCTGCCAGGGCCTTCTAACTGCATCAGTACCCCTGGTAGATCTACCCTCACTGCCAGGGCCTTCTCACTGCATCAGTACCCCTGGTAGATCTACCCTCACTGCCAGGGCCTTCTAACTGCATCAGTACCCCTGGTAGATCTACCCTCACTGCCAGGGCCTTCTAACTGCATCAGTACCCCTGGTAGATCTACCCTCACTGCCAGGGCCTTCTAACTGCATCAGTACCCCTGGTAGATCTACCCTCACTGCCAGGGCCTTCTAACTGCATCAGTACCCCTGGTAGATCTACCCTTGCTGCCAGGGCCTTCTCACTGCATCAGTACCCCTGGTAGATCTACCCTCACTGCCAGGGCCTTCTAACTGCATCAGTACCCCTGGTAGATCTACCCTCGCTGCCAGGGCCTTCTCACTGCATCAGTACCCCTGGTAGATCTACCCTCACTGCCAGGGCCTTCTAACTGCATCAGTACCTCTGGTAGATCTACCCTTGCTGCCAGGGCCTTCTCACTGCATCAGTACCCCTGGTAGATCTATGCTCACTGCCAGGGCCTTCTAACTGCATCAGTACCCCTGGTAGATCTACCCTCACTGCCAGGGCCTTCTAACTGCATCAGTACCCCTGGTAGATCTACCCTCGCCGCCAGGGCCTTCTCAATGTATCAGTACCCCTGGTAGATCTATGCTCGCTGCCAGGGCCTTCTCAATGTATCAGTACCCCTGGTAGATCTACCCTCGCCGCCAGGGCCTTCTCAATGTATCAGTACCCCTGGTAGATCGACCTGTTGAAACGCTGGTTTTTCAGTTGGTGAGTTACCAACAACATTAACATCACATTTACAAGGTCACATGCGGGAACTTAACTTTAATTGGTAATGGACCCATCGTTGCTGGCCATTTCCTGGAAACACTCTGAAGTTTGGTTGTGGGCGCACATAATTCCCAGAAACACGTCGACCAAGACAACAAGTGAGATGAAGTACAAATGATTCAGTGTACATCTCCACTTTGCGTGGGATATACTGATAAACCCACATTTTAACAGGTCGATCTGCCAGTGGTACTGTAGTATTGTAGTAAACTTCTGTAGTGCACACAATTTGGAGCTATTTACATGGGTTTCTTTGAAAAATCAACTATGCTAGTACTTATCAATAAAATATTAATGAGGTACCATTGTGTTGTTAACCAGATAATTACTGAGTGGCTGATTATTCCTATGTCCAATGGGAAAACTAGCTCTGCACGTATTTTAAATTAATATATGTATATATATATATATATATATATATATATATATATATATATATATTTATGCAACCAACAATGCAAGCCAGGTGTAAAGATATGAAAAGGCCAAATAAATGATGTTTATTAAGATTATGCCTAATGGCATATTATTCCGATTAAAAGCATGAAGTGTGGACCCTGTAACATGCGCCAAGCATGTGGCTGAGCCTCATACAAAGCCGCCTGGACACAATGCTCCCAGAGCCCACACTTCGACATAGCAATACAGTACATGTAGTAATATTCCTACAACACAAGACAATTCATGGCATCATCACCAGCACATTAAAACATTACCCAATACCGACAATACTCGACACAAACCTATTTGCATATACTGCATTACTGGACTACACTACTTGCTAAAATTCCTACTCTATATATTTTTGTAACCTAAAAGGTGGGGCCATAACGCCACCGTTCACCGAAACCTGTGAACACCCCACCAATCTATATATATATATATATATATATATATATATATATATATATATATATATATATATCATGCTTAGTGATTCTGATATATATATATATATATATATATATATATATATATATATATATATTAGTGATTCTGATATATATATATATATATATATATATATATATATATATATATATATATATATTAATTTAAAATTTGGTAAATAGGCCAATCACAGAGCTTTCCGTTGATGCCACATGTTCTCAGGGAGGGGGGTGTTTATGAATCGATGAATTAATTTAATGCTAGATTCTCATTGGATGAGTTTGAATCCCTTGATAAAAAATACGAGGTGGAAAGACGAAACAGTGAGCTTTCTTTGTAGTTGTGCCCAAAATCTGGAACAAACTCGACATCAAAATGTTAGCTACCTTCTGCAAAAATACATTGCATTTCCACCCTAAATCCTTGGTGGTCCCCCTCTGTGATAATGACTTGTGCGTCCCTGTTCATGGTATCTTAGTGATTCTGATTTATTGCATCTCTTAGTTCAATTTTCTTTAGATGCTATAGAAGTTGGATTGTTATTGTTCATTCCTTACGTCCCAGCAGGCAAAATGACGTTGAAAATATGTTGTTTCAACGTCAGGTACCACATTGTAGCAATGTCGGAAACTAGTTGGATTTGAAAGTTGTATCCACGTCAGGTTTCAACGATGTATCAACGTCAGGTTTCAACGATGTATCAACGTCACGTTTCAACGATGTATCAACGTCAGGTTTCCACGTTGTACCAATGTTGAAAACTAGTTGGATTTGAAAGTTGCATTGACGTCGGGTTTCCACGTTGTATCGACGTTGGGTGTCGACGTCGTAGCAATGTTGAAAACTAGTTGGATTTGAAAGTTGTATCTACGTCAGGTTTTAACGATGTATCGTCGAGTTTCAACGTTACATTAGTGTGGAGGGTAGAAGGAGAAGAGGTAGACCGAGGCTGAGATGGGAGGACTGCGTGAAGAGAGATATGGTAGACTTGGGAGGGGAGAATGAGAGTGAGGGATGGGGCAGTAGAGATAAAAAATAAATAAAAAATAATTGTGGATCAATATCGATGCCACTCACTGAATTAAGTGACAGCCATCTCTCCATCCACCACCACAATGAATGAATTGACCACTGGTTAGTATACAGTGTACACACAGCTATGACATAGTAGCCACTGATATGGCAAGCATGATGCCAAATGTGTTCGATGATAAACGTTGTGTTATTTCCCGCAGGCTAACTTTGTATCTGGAATAATCAAAACGTTATAATGTGTTTTTGAAAACTGGCTGCTATTGCTCTTGTGTTCTGTAGAACCACGTGTTTTCTCCAGTGTCATCCTCTTCTATGTGTCTGTCATAGCCATCATCTGCGGAGTTATCCTAGGCATCACCTTGCTCCTGCTCATCTTCCTCAGGAAGAGGATCCTCATTGCTATCTCTGTCATCAAGAGCACCAGTCGGTATGTCAGCTTCATTCGCTTGCTATGTCAGCACAATTATTTATTAATGTAGACACCGGCAGTGATTGTTTAATAATTATTTGTGATGACATGGATCTTTTTATTATTCATAAAAAATTATTTAAAGAATTTATTTACTTATTAATTATTTTAGATACTTATTAAAGTCACTTTTCAATAATTGCTTACAAGCACTTTCTTAATGACATGGACATTTTAGTATTTATATATTTATTAACATATTTTATGTTTTAACCTTAACTGAGCTTATTGTACATTATGCAATTCATGTCGGAATGGCACGAGTGAAACACACTTCGATCACGTTTGTAACATGTGCATGCTCTTAATAATAATAATGTATGTTCGTTTTTATCCTAAAATCATGTTATATTTTAGCATAAACTATCGTTTCTGCCATCTTGACCTCCAATGTGTGTTTTAGTGAACCATAATTTTTTCTTATAATTTGCCGCTTATCTGTTTAATTTGAACATTTTAACTTGAATATCATGTTTACATTGCAAGCTGAATGGCAAGGTCAATATCATAATCATCAAATAATGGTCAAATTATATTTAAAAACTGTGGGTTGTCCAAACACATTTGGGCAGTGAGGATGTTAGAATTGATAGGGTTTACGCTATATAGCATGATAAATCAAACACATTTGGGCAGTGAGGATGTTAGAATCGATAGGGTTTACGCTATATAGCATGATAAATCAAACACATTTGGGCAGTGAGGATGTTAGAATCGATAGGGTTTACGCTATATAGCATGATAAATCAAACAGATTTGTATCTTTAAATTTTTTCTTGTTTGAAAGTGGCCCATCTGGCTTGAGAATCTGCAAGAAAGAGTCATTGTGTGTCTAGATTTCATCGAGGTAGTCCCTATATTGACATACACAAAAGTACCCTATATATGACCGAGATGCCCTTCGGTGTTCATGTGTTTGTTGCTACATTGTTCCTTTTTTGCTACAAACTGATGTTACAGCTCCATGTTTGTCACAGAACAGATGGAATAGTTGTATTTACCTTTAACCTCATTTGTTTTTAATCTTTCTTCATTTATCTTAGCAATCCCTTGCTAAATATGTATTATGTTTTACTGTGATAAACCATAACAAACCCTTAGTAAACCATCATAATTCTTCCATTTCTGTTCCAGAGCTGTTGGGGCGATGATCTTCACCCTCTTTTGGCCCATCTTTCCGTTCTTCCTTCAAGTGATTCTCTTTGCCTTTTGGGGATCGTCTGCCATGTATCCTTGGACGAATAGTTACCACACGGGTGCTGTCACATGACTTGTATAACATGACGGGTCACGTGATAAGTACAACTCAGTCAGTTAACAGTAAAGTGACTTAATTGTGCATTTACATCATATTGTCAGTAAAATAATTAAAACATCAAAAAAAAATATTTTATCAACTTTATACAGTATAATGTTGGCTGGAATTAAAATTCTGACTGTGCAACCACCCAGCAGTCAATGCAGGACATTTTGAATCAAAGCTAGTCATGTCCAGCATTGCTTTGGAGCACTGCATAATCTTATTATAACCCACCAAGAGAATGTATGAATGAATGTATGAATGAATGTTTGAATGAATGTTTGTATGTTATGCTACTCCTAGACAGTTTGCAACTTGGGCACCAAACTTTTAGGGGTTCATCTACCACCCCACAGTCAGGTCATCTTCATTTTTTTTCCGAAAGTCCTCCCTCTACTGCCCTTTCTATGAACAGTCGAATTGTCTTTTGTAGTTATTACGTACAGTTATCTGTAACACTATTCGAACAATTACGTACAATTGTTGACTGGTAATTAACACTGTACAATTAAATTAGTGGAAGATAACCTGGTCGTTACACTGTAAATTCATTTGTGATATGAGCCTTGCAACTGTCAACAACTGCAGTGGCAAATAAAACTTGTGCTACATTTCATAGGCAGGTTATGTAGAATCCTGGTTGCATCATACATAATGTGAAGAAAGAAGACGTGTAGCCAGAAAAAGGCTGTATTCAAAGAAGCCCGGATATACCGGAATCTCGCATGACTAAGCAGCCAGCGGTAGACACGATAGCATTATACTACATCTCCCTTTCGAGTCCTTTAAGGATACAAAGACAACGCTACTCTAACAAATGATAGATGATAGACAACCACCTATCACAAACACGTCTCAAGGGATTATTCTGCCCTTTTTGTGAGACGTGCCCCTGACTGATCTAAAGTTCATAAATCGAGTCTGTGGTGGAACGGAGGTCCGTCCCGATCGCATCACAGGTGGAGCTGCAGGAATGCGCACCACTCTTGGTGAAGCCTGTCTCGGCTGCGATGCCAAACATTGCTGTCTCTCGTGTGAAGACGAACGTGGCCGCGTCTCATCGTTCGTGCTCAATTCAGCGGTCGCCGTAGTCACTCGTTTGGCATCGGCACAAGATGCTGCCGATTTCTACGCAGACAGATGTCAGTGTCTGAACCAGGTACGAGCGAGGTGAGCCTGCCTGGCCTACCATTGTACCCCCCGTTCTCGCGTCCTGCACCCACACTGGATCGCCGACGTATAGGGGAGCCAGAGGTGATGCACGGTGATGACAATCGTATGCCTCGGTCTGTCATCATTTTAGATTCACTCGTCGTTCTTGTAGCTGTCTCGATTCCTGTCAGTGAGATTGCAGTGTTGACGCTAACACTGGGATCGAAGTATGTAGCTGCCTACCCATCAGCATCTCTGCTGGCGAATAGCCGCAGTTCTTTACCATCTGGACCGCGCGTTCTTACTTTCCATTACTCTGCAGGAACCAAGGGCTGCTGGTAATGTGTACAAACCCTGCTCCCTCCGCAAACCGCGCAAACTCATGTGCCGCATACTGCGGGCCGTTATCAGACACAACCGTCTCAAGGACGCCATGCCACACGAAGATCGACCGCAGGTGGAGAATCACATCAGACGCGCCCATGTCGTCTAGCCTCGCTATCTCGACGAAACTTTAGTAAAAATCAACCACCAGTAGATATGTCGCCTTCTTAAAATAAAACGTGTCAGTGCCGACTTTCTGCCAAGGTCGCAGATTCGGCTCTGACGCAATCATTGGCTCAACTGTGGAATCACATCAGACGCGCCCATGTCGTCTAGCCTCGCTATCTCGACGAAACTTTAGTAAAAATCAACCACCAGTAGATATGTCGCCTTCTTAAAATAAAACGTATCAGTGCCGACTTTCTGCCAAGGTCGCAGATTCGGCTCTGACGCAATCATTGGCTCAACTGTGTTGCTGCGCTCCATCGCACATGTAGTACAGTTCTTGACAGGCTCCTCAAGCTGTCTGCTGAGTCCGGGCCGCCAGACAGATGACTGGGCCCACGAGCGACACTTGACCACACCTTGATGGCCCTCTTGTAGCTTGTCTAACATAGTCAATCGCATCGACGTCAGGTATGATGAGCCATACCCCTTTCAGTAGTAGACCTTGCTGAATTGTCAGTTCACTCTGGACTTGCCAATACAGTCGCAAAGACGATGGCAACGATGGATGGCTTGGCCAACCCTCTAGACAATATCGCATCACCTGGCGACACACCTCATCATCTTGCTGTCTAGCCCTAATCTCAGCCACACATGTCTCGGTTGCCGGTATCTCACTAACCAGCAGGCTCGCCTGCGCTGATACCTCGTCCGTGAATCGCGACTCCTCCACTATCAGTAGTCGCACTAGTGGAGTGCATGACAATGCATCTGCAGTGAAGAGGTTCTTGCCGGGCACATGACTGATCGTGTATGCGTACTGCATCAGTCACATACGGAATCACTGTATGCATGGTGAAAGTTCATCAAAATTCTTCTTGGTGCTAAGATGTGACACCAGAGGTCGGTGGTCGGTCTCGTCATGGAACTGCATTCCGTAGAGGTAGTCCGTAAATCTATCAAGAGCCCACGTAGTCGCCAAAGCCTCCTTTTCAATCTGTGAGTAGCGCTGTTCCATTGGCATCATCGCCCTCAACGTGTATGCCACGGGTCGCATCACGCCGTCATCACTGTAGTAGCACCGCCCCCAGACCAAATGATGACGCATCAGCAGATACGGTCGTCATTCTGTACGGGTCGTACAGAGCAGGCACTGAGCGCTTCTCAGGTATGTCTTCACGGCATCAAATGCTCACTGTGGCCTCTCACCCCATGTCCACAGATTCACTTTCATAAGTAGATCATGTAGTGGCTGTGTTGTAGTCAACAAGTTGGCAGAAAACCTGCCTAACTGGTTAGACATACCCAGAAAGCGTTGAACGTCACTCACGTTGTTGGGCTGCTGCATCTCTGTGATGGCTCACATCTCTGTGATGGCTCACATCTCTGTGATGGCTCACATCTCTGTGATGGCTCACATCTCTGTTATTGCTCACATCTCTGTGATGGCTCACATCTCTGTGATGGCTCACATCTCTGTGATGGCTCACATCTCTGTGATGTCGGCCCCAGTGTCCAACTTGAAGCAAAGATTCATGCGAAGGCGAGTGTCCATTACTTCCAAAACAATGGTGGACATCCACGGTTGGTCGTCGCCCTTCATAACTTCGCCGAGAAAAGCAAGTTCTGACTTGGCATGCTTAGTGACTGCGTCTACAGATCTCGCTGACCTGCATACAGCCCCAAAATGTCCGACTTTCTTGCACTTGAAGCATGTTGCCTCACACGCTGGACACACTTCTGATGAGCCGGATATCTCCCACAACGGTCACACTTTCTGGTTGATGTTGACGGAGGCTGAGCTTTCGTCTTCTGTTTCGACTGGCCAGGTTTGTACGACTTCCTCGTTCATACAAAGTCAACATTGCTGCCTGTCTTGTCAAGCCGAAGCCTGCCATAGTATTGTCCTCCTTGTCACCCGTCACGTAGATAAGTGTGTTGACTTGAACTGCATCAGCTTTCTCGTCCAGGGCTGATGCTGAACGAACATGCTCAAACCGTCGAATCCACTTAGGCCATTCATTAGGTTTGGAGAAGCAGAAAGCATCGGGTGGGGCGATTTGGAATGTTTGGGTCATGACTGGGTCAAACAAGCAAAAATCACATACCTCGCGGCAGATGTATGCGAAATTACTTATGCATCAACATCACTGTATTCGTCTTAATATCTGACACCATGTGGTGTTACTACAGACTTAGCATAACACGTAAAATGACATGAATACTAGATAAAGAAAGAAGAAGTATAGCTAGAAAATGGCTGTATTCAAAGAAGCCCGGATGTACCGGAATCTCGCATGACTAAGCAGCCAGCAGTAGAGATAGAAGCGTGACAGCATTACACTACACATAAGTAGGAGCACAATAGCATTACACAACACATAACACATACACATACAAATTGCTACAATACCAGGTGAATAGCTTATTCTTCACATGCTCAGAACAGAAGTAAAATTGTCTAAGTAAAACATTGCGCCTGCCATAAGGCTTCTTCTTTAGCTATCTATAATATCAGCTTCATCACATCATCAAAGTAAGTTTTTCTATTTGTACATTACCATAGTACTTTAATTACAGATGTGTTTTTAAATGATTTGAGCTTGACTTGTAAATTCAGCTACTTGGCTTCATCTGGTAGTCCGAAGTACAGTGCGAGCAACCCGAATATCTCAAGTGTGTCTGCTGAAATTCGTGACACAGTTGTTGCCAGTATATCATGTGATCCAACGGTTTGTATGGCACTCCACCACCATTGGAATGGCAAAGGGGCCATCTCAATACACGAAACCATTGCAATTTATCCTTGCACCCTCTCTGTCTCCCCACATGAAATGATATGGATATTTGCCCATATAGACATTGCAATGGCAACTTCATTTTCACCAGGGCATTTCAACCATCACAAAGCAAAACTGTCAGCTTGTGCTCAAAGTCAGCAGTCTTATCAACACTGATTGCAAAATAATGATGTTATGGGAAAAATACATTGTTGTACGACACAAAACGAAACAATAGTTTAAACCCTCCCTCCTTCCCCAATGAAACAAATTTTTGTTTTGTATCAAACATCAGTGTTTCGAAATGGTTCCTCGTTTGATTTTAACTGTGCAAGTTGTAGTGTATTGACTTTGTCATATTAGTAATAACCGCTTCCTTAATTAGGGCATACCCAAATACAGATTACTCCCTGTCTGTATGTCGGACATGCATGTAGAAAATAAATGATGTGTTTGCGTCTGTTGGTATTTGATGGCAAACACCACACAAGTCATTCACAAAACACCATTCTGCAAGCATTACAAGTTGATATTAAAGTACAATTCTAAGACTTAATTCACATATTGTTCAAGTACATTAGTTTTAGACATTGCTAGTTGCAATAATCCAATTAACCCATTTTTGTAGGTAATGCTTCACATGTACACTACCTGTGTCTATAATTCTAACTTGTATGTACAATTCAGGCTTATGTCACGTAAAGGTTCAGGTACAGTACCTTATGTTTTCATTTTACAACCCAGTTTGCAATGTATCTTGGCTCCTTGTTGTGACTAAATGTACGATTATATGTCATCTTCACAGGAAAACAGCACAACCGGTTCTGTGTGCAACTTTCTCAAGTATGGCGGTGACGAGTAAGTGCATTAGCTACTTCAGCTATTACCAACACCACCACAACCACCAACACCACCACCACGACTACCAACACCACCACCACGACCACCAACACCAACATCACAACCACCATCACCACAACCACCAACACCACCACCACAACCACCAACACAACCTCGACCACCACCACCAATACGACCACCACCACCACCTTCACCGCCACATACGCACCCTATCAGTGATGCTACTCACCAGAACATATTTATAAATTCAAAATGGATGCCTGGCAGAGTGGTACAAACAATTGGTGAATCCAATTAATTTTTCAGTATGGCAAACTTTTTCAATTTGTCTTAATTCCTATTCAACTTTATTTATGATAACAAATGTCTGTAAACAGCCCAAACACAGGTTGTTGGAGGACTGGGTGCTGCCATTGTTGTTGTATGCTACTGTTTAGGAATTGTTACACTATTACACTTGTTACACTATTACACTTGTTACACTATTACACTTGTTACATTATTGTGCACTTTACAGATGTAAAATAGTTCCATGCGAAATTGTATTGTGTTTCTAGTCGAATTTTCAACACAAAATACTATTAACAATTGTATGCAATTCAAATTGAGAAATTTGTTGACAGACATTAGGAATTTACCAAAAGAAATAAAGATATGTAAAATTAATAGTTATAAATGCCAGCAAAGATGTTCACGCATCCATGGAGATTAAATTGCTATTACTAGGCAGCATCGCATTTGTTTTCAGACGTAACTTACATTAGTCTTCAGAAGAAAGTAATTTGTATGTTAGTGGTGGTGTACCAGATTCATACTGCCCAGTCATTGTGATACTTTGTAGAGCTCTACGTCAAGTGTCTTTAAATGGAAGTATGTGTGGATTGTACTGTATTATGTATTAACTAGCTGAGTTGCCTAGCATTGCACGGGAGAAAAGGCAACCGTTGCATGAGCCTATGACTCCTGGCACTTCCCAGTCAAGTCTTGGTAGTGCAATGAGCCTATGACTCCTGGCACTCCCCAGTCAAGTCTTGGTAGCGCAATGAGCCTATGACTCCTGGCACTCCACAGTCAAGTCTTGGTAGCGCAATGAGCCTATGACTCCTGGCACTCCCCAGTCAAGTCTTGGTAGCGCAATGAGCCTATGACTCCTGGCACTCCCCAGTCAAGTCTTGGTAGCGCAATGAGCCTATGACTCCTGGCACTCCCCAGTCAAGTCTTGGTAGCGCAATGAGCCTATGACTCCTGGCACTCCCCAGTCAAGTCTTGGTAGCGCAATGAGCCTATGACTCCTGGCACTCCACAGTCAAGTCTTGGTAGCGCAATGAGCCTATGACTCCTGGCACTCCCCAGTCAAGTCTTGGTAGCGCAATGAGCCTATGACTCCTGGCACTCCACAGTCAAGTCTTGGTAGCGCAATGAGCCTATGACTCCTGGCACTCCCCAGTCAAGTCTTGGTAGCGCAATGAGCCTATGACTCCTGGCACTCCCCAGTCAAGTCTTGGTAGCGCAATGAGCCTATGACTCCTGGCACTCCCAGTCAAGTCTTGGTAGCGCAATGAGCCTATGACTCCTGGCACTCCCCAGTCAAGTCTTGGTAGCGCAATGAGCCTATGACTCCTGGCACTCCCCAGTCAAGTCTTGGTAGCGCAATGAGCCTATGACTCCTGGCACTCCCCAGTCAAGTCTTGGTAGCGCAATGAGCCTATGACTCCTGGCACTCCCCAGTCAAGTCTTGGTAGCGCAATGAGCCTATGACTCCTGGCACTCCCCAGTCAAGTCTTGGTAGCGCAATGAGCCTATGACTCCTGGCACTCCCCAGTCAAGTCTTGGTAGCGCAGTGAGCCTATGACTCCTGGCACTCCCCAGTCAAGTCTTGGTAGCGCAATGAGCCTATGACTCCTGGCACTCCCCAGTCAAGTCTTGGTAGCGCAGTGAGCCTATGACTCCTGGCACTCCCCAGTCAAGTCTTGGTAGCGCAATGAGCCTATGACTCCTGGCACTCCTCAGTCAAGTCTTGGTAGCGCAATGAGCCTATGACTCCTGGCACTCCTCCAAAAATCATGTACAACTGTCGGTTTCACAAAGCATTTGATGGACATTTGACGTAGATCATTTAACAATCATATAAACACATATGGCATTGCTAACAATTGCTTGTAACTATGAACTCCTAGGTGAACATGTATGTTTGTACTTACCTGTACAGATACACGTCATACCTACAGTTCTACCAGCTGTTCATGCTGTTCTGGGTGATGAACTTCATTGTGGCCTTGGGTCAAGTGACCTTGGCCGGAGCCTTCGCCTCCTACTACTGGACTATGGACAAGAAAAACAACTTGCCGTCATTCCCTGTGTCTGTGTCTCTCTGGAGAGCTCTACGGTTGGTTTGTCTTTAATATTATTTATGTATAATTATTTATTAACTAATTATTATTATATTGCTTTGTTGTGCTATATATTTTGTAATATTTTACTCTATTTTTATCTGATGAATAAAAATACAATAAAATACTACTACTGCTAATAATAAAAAAATAATTAGTAGGTGGGTAGTGTGGGTGTGGGTGGGTGTGAGTGTGGGTGGTATCATTGTGGGTGGATGGGTAGGTGGGTGGGTGGGTGGGTGTGCGTGTGTGTGCCTGAAATTAGACTGCTGGTCTGTTTTCATTAAGTGAGAGCCTTGTAGATTGTTGCTTCTGTTCGCAAATATAGAAGTTTCTACCGCATTATGTTAACTAGAGTAATATTTTAAGGTTGTGTAAATGATTTGTAAATGAAAACACATACTGTATTTATGTAAATTAATTTATGTAAATGAAATGAATACATTTCAAGAATATATTTATATAAATGAATTGTAAGGAATGTATTTATATAGATAAATTGTAAATGAGCACATTGCAACAATATATGTAATTTATACGAGTGTTGTATGAATATGGATGACGTTGTTGCTGTCAGATATCACCTCGGATCGATTGCGTTTGGCGCGCTTATCATCGCCATAATTCAGATCATCCGAGTAATGCTGGAGTACATCGAAACAAAACTGAAGGGTTATGACAACAAATTTGTCATGTACTTGATGAAGTGAGTTGAATGTCTTGGTACTTGTGTTTTTGATACTTCTTGTATTCTTGATACTAGTTATATAAACAGGGCACGATCAGAGTTGATATGCTACAAACTTTCGGTGGCTTTTGCACAGTTTTTGTATGTTTTTGTGGTAATTTGTTTAGAATATACACTTTATTAATTGGAAGCCGCATATTATCTTATTCAATCGTATTAAGTCTGTTTCTGTATATTTATTTAAAATTTTTAAAATGATAATACAATTGTTCTTTTTTACATATTCCAAAATGGGATATGTGAAGTATTGGGTATCATGAGAAATGTGAAGTACTGGGTATCATGAGAAATGTGAAGTACCGGGTATCATGAGAAATGTTCAACAATTTTTAAACGAATTGAACCTTGTTTCAACAAGGTGTCTCAAGTGCTGTTTCTGGTGCCTCGAGAAATTTATGAAGTTCATCAACAAGAATGCCTACATCATGGTGAGTTTGCAACTCCACCAAAACATCAGTTATTGTTTAAATTCATGTTCAATGTAATCTAAATTTCGAAATATTTTTGATTGTCTCGTTATAACAAGCCTCGTTATTACGCGGATTCAGATATAACGTGATTGGTCGTGGACCCCGATTTTCTGCCGCCAGGGTGAAATGGTTGGGCTGCCATCAATCGTGTATCGCCGGTGTTGGCTTTGGCCGGGCGACTTGTTAATTGCAATAGTGATTCACACAAATGCATTGCATGTGAATAAAACGTTCACACATTCAGTGATGATTTAGACATCAGAGACACCATCCAATTCGCTCCTGCACCTTTCAACTTATTAAAAACATTGAAGTTAAACCCGTTTATTCTGCATAGCAAGCAGCAAGAGCGAGTCGTTTTCAGGTGGCAAGATTAAACAATTCTTACTGAATGCTGATACATGAAAATAACTCACAGTGCATTGAAATAAAAGTCTAGTAAAATCGTGTTAAACATAATTAAGCAGGCAACAGCAATATAAATCTCCGGTGAAACAGCAACGAATTATCATTAACCTTCCGTTAGTCTGTTACACACATCACAATGTCGTTCTCGAATCTTCGCTATGCCAAAACGCAAGGCGTACACGGTATGTGAAAAGTTAGATTTGGTTATCCGAATATGAAAGGGTAACTCGCAATGCAAAGTGTCTTGGGAGATGCACATTCCCAAATCGACGCTTCGGGGATGGCTAAAGGATGAAGTAAAGCTACGAGAATTTTTAATCAAAGTTTGCACTGCAAGCGTAAACTCATACGCACATGTTCCACTGCTCATCTCCAGGTTATTGTTTTCGATGAGCATTACTCATAGTGACCGTCATACTGTCAGCCCATCGTGACAGATTATTGTTGATTTGTATTCCACAATTCCACATGTGTAATTTATTCAATTCAACATTTTGACATTTTAAAATCAATACAGCACACATTGACGTTAATATTATACTCTAAATAAGCTTTATATACCGTGCGGCACAACAGGGCTTCCTTGCAGTACCAGTGCCAGCGATCAGTCAGTCCATCGTAACAGATTATTTGTATTCCATATTCCACACACACGTATTTTATTCAGTTCAACATTCGATAAAGTATGACATTTTAAAATCGATACAACACACATTAACGTTAATATTCTACTCAAAATAAGCTTTATAAACTGTGCGCGACAACAGGGCTTCATCACAGCGGCAGCGATCAGTGGCGGCGTGGCATGTTAATTGGTGTTCGTGGTACCCCTGGTGGCAGATACGGGAACACCTAACACGCCTCGCTTAAAACGCGGTCCAGTATCGTGGACCCCGACCACTGCGTTATAATGAGGCGCAACTGTACATGCACACTTTTTGTTGCACTTTGAATCTTGGCAATAATCACATTAATGTATACAATAGCTACACGTTCAATCAAGTGTTTTTTAGATATATGACTAAGTTAAATTACTAAAAGGGTAAACATTATAATTATTACACATCTTTTCATCCATTTTCAACAAATTGCCATTAATGATATGTACTGTATAAAATATATAAATGTATGTTTGTTGAATAAAATTAATTAATTCATTCGTTCATTGTCGTTACAAATAGGCCCACTAATATCACAATTTCCTATATAAAAGATGAGGTTAATTAGTTCTGTTTAGACGAATTACCTAGTCCATCCCTCGCCATGCAGTCATCCCATTTTTTATAATCAGTGGCTAAAATATCTTGGCATGACTACTTTGAGGTGTCCATTCTAGATGTTTAATATTACATTCAATGGCCGCTTCAAGGTAACCACCTCCCACATCTGTTGTTATAGATTGCGGTTTATGGTAATAACTTCTGCACCTCGGCCAAGAAAGCTTTCTTCTTGCTCATGAGAAACATCATCAGGTAAGTGAACTAGGCTTGTGCTGTTGCATATATATATATATGCCACTTGCATACATGCAAAAGCACACATGTGCATAGCACACTGTATGCATGTCTCGGCAACTTCCAAAGTACAGTAGTGTCTGGAATGTCACAGACAGACGCTTCTTCAAATCAGATGTTCCACTCAGTCACCGAATACTCCTGCTAACACAGCCTGAAATTTATTATTTATTTATTTTCTATTTATTGTGATTCATATTTGAGAAGTTATATTGAATTAACACATTAAAGAGTTGTAAGATAATAACGTCTTATAGATGTTAATGACATTACTGTTGTCACCCAGCCAAGTGGATAGAGTGAGTGTCTCTTCACTTTGGGTTTAGTCCTGAATGTTAGGCAGATTTCCAAGGGTTTTGCTTTTAGCCTCTTGACTATTGATATATATATATATATATATTTATAATATATATATATATATATATATATATATATATATATATATATATATATATATATATATATATATATATATATATTTCCAAGGGTTTTGCTTTTAGCCTCTTGACTATTGATATATATATATATATATTTATAAAAATATATATATATATATATATATTTCCAAGGGTTTTGCTTTTAGCCTCTTGACTATTGAGATATATATATATATATATATATATATATATACATATACATATACATATACATATACATATACATATACATATACATATATATATATATATATATATATATATATATATATATATATATATATATACTATGCATATCATGTTTTAGGTAATTTATTATTAGTTAAGTAATAAATTAATTTTTATATATTTTACTATGTTTTAACTAGGTTATTATCAGTTACATAGCATTAATTTTAGCACCTTTTTATGCATTTTAAGCGCCTCTGAATGGAATTTATGCATATTGACAACTCTGTATAAATGTAGTTATTATTGTTACATTATCATTGTTATTATCTCTACCTTCAGGGTCGTTGTGATTGACAAAGTGACAGATTTCCTGCTCCTCATCAGCAAGTTGGTGGTTGTTGGAATTGTTGGTAAGTTTCTGTAATGTTGTAGAAGTCTGTATTTACCAGCAGGTTTATATTTTTTATCTTAACTAGTAAGTGATAGTGGTAGTAAAAGCTTTATTTCATGATGGTGACCATGTCACATTTGTAGCATGATTTTCAATAGCATGATGGGCCATAGATCGCATAAACTCTTACATCTGCAGCTATGTAATTTAAGATAACATATACAAATCAAAAAAATTATAAGAACATCAATCAATTTACAAATCCTACAATAAAAAAAAGCAAATTATAAATATATAAAATTAAATAAAAACCATTAGACAAAACCGCAAATTATAATTTCTAAAAGATCAATATTTGTAGGCATGTCAAGTTAAAAATGTTCACAGTTATATTTACAAATCCTTAAAAAAATTAAAGAAATTATAAATAAATTATTTAATTAAATAAAAACAATTCAATAAAATCATCAATTAACTGTCACAGTTTCATATGTATTATTATTGAATCATGTAAGGATTGCTTTCATGCAGTAATTAGTGTGGCTGAATGCTTCCCAGAGAAGTCTGACTGGTGTTTGTATGAACAAGTCTGCGAAGGGGTGTGGCATGAAAATGTGAAGTTGTGTGCACGGTTTTAAAGATTGGATACTTGGCTAGGGAAGGGTTGTCCATTAAACACTAATTGGAATTAGCGTCTGATAATGTTACATTCTAGTTGGTAATTCATGTATCATATGCAAGACATTGACACAAGATGTAAGACGATGAAAGTAGTTTCGCATGCCAAGAATAAGAGAACATATCTGTAATTGTTTTTATTGTTTAGGCATTAAGTAAGGTATGTATTGTCATTAACACATCTTCTGTAAGAAAATTAGCAGTGTTTCGGCATAACCTTTCAAGATGCATTATCATGATTGCCATGGTAACAGAACAGAACAAGAGCCACCATTATGGAGATGAAAGAACAAAATGATGGTATTTTAAGTATTTAACTCGTTCTTATGCTTATTCAAATGAATGGGACAAGCCGTGGTTATGACCTTGACACCATTCACTCCCGAGATTGGTATTTTGCTACCTGGTGAATACAAATTTGCCAATATTGCACACAGGCAATGTTATACAAAGTTTCGTTTAGTGGGGATCCGAGGTTAAATTACATCGGTTTAGTGTAGGGTTGTTCGTTGATATTTTGAGATCTCCCTAAGAGTTACTGTAATGCTTCAAACACTGGACTCTTGATCGAGAACACAGGTGTTCGAGGCCACCTCCGCTGTTTCAAAACTTGGGCAATTTTTTTCACCCCACTTTGCCTGTGTCTTTCGGAAGAGACAGAAAAAGAAGTTGGTCCCTTCAACCTGTGTGTGTGTGTGTGTGCGTGCGTGCGTGCGTGCGTGCGTGCGTGCGTGCGTGCGTGCGTGCGTGCGTGCGTGTGTGTGTGCATGTGCATGTGAGTGTGTGAGGGGAAGTAAAATATCCCACACAGATGCAGAGAAATGGAAAAAATCTATTGTCGATTCGCAGAACCAATGGTCTAAAAAAAAAACAATATGGCCACTGCATTTGCTGCTGCCACAAAACTGATAATGGAGTAAGCGCCGCGAGCACGTTGTCTGGGTGGATCCCGGTGCTATATAAGGCCACACATTATTTTCTGTTTCAGGCATCGTTGCATTCATCTTCTTCAGTGGAGATGCTAAGAACCTTGTACCGATTGACAGCATCACTGACTACATAGGCAACTATAAGCCAGTGCTCAACTTCTATCTCATCCCTGTTATTGTAAGTGTACTCACGTCAACATGCATGCATGTTCATGAACTCATTGTTCATGTTTACAAGATCAATGAGGTAATTGATCTGTTCTTCCAACCGTGATAGGTGTGATTATCTATTGTAATCCAATTATGATGAAAACGGATTTTATTCAGTTGCTATGATACAAGGAATTTTTCACTAATTATTATATTGAAATGCAACTCAACATCTCCAAGGACACAATGCAAGACAAATAGATAATTATACATGGAAATACCAAAGATCTCAGAAACAGTCAGATGAAGGCGAGCTCAACTTGCAGGTCACTGTTCATTGCCGCAGTAAGGAAGTGATGAGAGAGTTGGTTACATATGGGCGACCAAAATCAAACCTACTTGTGTCTGAATTCAGGATAACAGTGACAGAACTTGAAAGAGTTATGCAGGACAAGCATCAATGGAGTAGTATCATGATTTCTATGTGACCTGGCCCTCCTTTAGATCACCAGATGATGGTTATGAATGCAACTTGAGTAATGCCTGGGAATCTCTGGAGTAGCTTATAGCAGGACCATTTGGAACAATCTGTGACAAAAATACAATTATGTGTTTATAATTGTTGTTGGAAAATAAATATTGATTGGTTGTTTGGTTAGATGGTTGGTTGGCTGACTGGCTGGCTGGCTGGCTGGCTTGTTTGGGAGACCACCTCAGGTTACAACAAACTCCTGAATATCCTTCATCTTGTATGTTTCAGATCATTGTAATAGGGACATATGTGATTGCATCTAGTTTCTTCAACGTCTATAACATGGGAGTTGACACCATTTTCCTCTGCTTCTGTAAGTAAATGACACAAGCCTGTCTTGAAGGCTGTAGTTTGAGAGAGAATGATAGCTTTCCTAAGTTGGTAGCAGGTTTCTGATTGTGCCTTCATTAGCACCTGGACTGATAAATGCTAACTGTTTCATGGAAAGGAATATCACTGAAGGAATATCATATGCAAACAGATGGAACATCTTATTGATGCAATAATCAAACATTTCATCAGGCATATAATGGAACCTGGTTTAAGTAGGTACCTTGAACTTGAATAGCTTAGGCTGCTTAGTTAACTCAAACTGTTGGCAGCATTAAACATGATTACAATGTTAAATCACATATATAACGCAAACTAGTGTAACTCAAACTCTGTAGTAGCTTAAATATGTGACTCAAGCCTGAATAACCTTGTCTGTTTTATTATTGTGTGTTTATTTCCAGAGAAATAAAAGTGATTGTAATACGATTATGTATTATTGTCCTTATCTGTGCATTTATTCTCATTGTTCAGGGCCCTGGAAGTAAACAAAGACTTTAACTTGAGAAATAACAGCTTACCACAGATATTAATGGCGTTCTGAACTACTTTTTATTCCCAGAGTTGAAACAAACATTGAAACTAGAGCTTTTTCCGTTGCTTCACCAACTCTTGTGAATTCACTTCTTGTTAGCGTTAGGGCAGCAGAAAACACATTTCGCCATCGTCTGAAGGCTTTTTAATCTTGCTCGCCCTCCTTAGCCCCCTGGGGTATTCATCCATCTGTTGACAGCTTTAAACTTTTAAATTGATTTCGAGATTGCCAAATCCTTTGCTTCTGATGCACCTTGGAAGAAGTTTTCATATTGCATTAGTTCTGCTGCAAGCTGAGAGACTGGTTCCATAAGTGTTATCAGAAGCAGCGTGCAGATTAAATTAACATTTGAATGTATCCAATGTGCGTACCGAATTTAGAGCAGGAATATGTTCTTACGGCAACTGTCCATTCAATACTTCATTATTTTTATTTAAGCAACAATACAGAACTCCTTTAAATGTTGAAAGGTCCTTTTTAAATTCTGTTTTATGTATACGGTTGTTTTGTGACGTTTTATCATGCTATATATACATTCCACACCAAATGTTTGATATACTGTAGTCTTACATTTATTTATCTATATAATTTTGTAGCTTTTATATATCTCTCAAATTTACTGTTTTATCTATACAAATATCTCGAAATAAATATATGTATATATATATTTATGCAAACAACAACGCAAGCCAGGTGTAAGGATATGAAAAGGCCAAATAAATTACGTTTATTAAGATTATGCCTAATGGCATATTCCGATTAAAAGCATGAAGTGTGGACCCTGTAACATGCGCCAATCATGTGGCTGAGCCTCATACAAAGCCGCCTGGACACAATGCTCCCAGAGCCCACACTTCGACATAGCAATACAGTACATGTAGTAATATTCCTACAACCCAAGACAATTCATGGCATCATCACCAGCACATTAAAACATTAACCCAATACCGACAATACTCGACACAAACCTATTTGCATATACTGCATCACTGGACTACACTACTTGCTAAAATTCCTACTCTATATATTTTTGTAACCTAAAGGTGGGGCCATAACGCCACCGTTCACCGAAACCTGTGAACACCCCCCACCAATATATAAAGCGCCATAGAGCCCTCTGTAAATATGGTGCTATACAAATTCTTTTTTTTATTTTGTTATTGTACTGTTTCAGTGGAAGATGAGGAACCACGATGGCTCCCCAGAAAAGCCCTACTATATGAGCAAGGAACTGAAGGGAATTCTTGGCAAGAAGAACGAAGCAGATCAACGCGAATAGTAGCAAGAGCATCGTGCACCCAAGGGTTTACATGTCTTCTTGCCTGCGTTTGTGTTCATGAAGATACTCTGTGGAGTTTCCGAGGACACATGTTGAAACTTCTTAAGGATATTGTGGTTTTCCTAAAGACGTTCTCTAGCATGTCAGACCTGCTTAAGGATATTGTGGCATTCCTATGGATGTTCTGTACCATATCATCATCGCTCCAGCTGTATTTTTTTATATATTACAAGGACAGTTACCTTTGGATTTTGGTGGAAGTAAACACTTGATAAGCACTGAGCATATTTTAAGGCTCTCCTAATATGCACCACGCTAGAGTCCTAATAGGATGGTTCTTGTTCTGAAGACTATGTATATGGTGGTAGCAGTTATTGTAAATGTTTTACACAGTTATGTTATGTATTTTAGTTGCATGTAAAAAATACATTTATGGTTACAGAAATTTGATTAAAAATGCATTATTTATGTATTTCTGCATAAAATATGTAGATTTTTAATTGAATAATTTATGAATCTCAGAATGTCTGCTAGAATTGGACTCAGAGAACTGGTGTACGTGCACTGGTCAGTAAGATGGGTAAATTTTATGTCAGGTGACAGGATAGTTATTTAAAATTGTAGGGTTTTGATCAAAATGAATAACATGAATTGATAAGAATGTTACGGTGGCATGTTTTTGATCATGCCAACTAGTATTGTTGTAGTTGCTAAACACTACAGTTAACATGATTTAACAAGATTGCCAAAGAAAAAACTCCAGATGTCAAGTTGACAATCTATAGATAATTTGTTCCATTCATTAATTGTCCTCTGTGAGAATGAATACTTTCTGATATACAATCTACACTGTTTCTTCACTAATGTAATTGAAGATATGATGGCGACTACCCCGAACAGTTTGTCCCATATATATTCAAAAACATGCTTCTGGAAATGTTTATAATTTTATTCTAGATATATTATGATAACACTGGGTTGTAATGATAATATTGTTTCATGATAAATTATGATTCCAATTTACCCTATTGTCAGCTGTGTTGGGAAAGACAAGAGTTGGTCGTTAGGAGACAATGTGTTTTGTTTACACCAATGTATTGTTGAGTTAATCTACATGTATTTTACATTGCATTTTAAAAAAGAAAACCATGCCTTTCATCGCTCCATAATGGGAATACGTTTTGTGATATCCTGTATGTATGGAAATGTCATGATAGCACTTGTTACCAGTTGTGAACTGGATTATAATATTATTTAGTGTGCAAAGTGGTGATAATTGTTATCGTGATTTAAATAGTTATTAAAAAAGTCTCCCAGATTAAAAATTGTCATATTAAGCAAGTAAGAAAGAAATGTCCCTGAATATAATTTGAAGTTGACATGTTAAACAATTAGCTCTAAGTTGTTAACACTCCAGTAAAATTATGTGAAAATAAATGTAAGGAGGAGGATTTTAAAGAAAGTTATGTTTATTCAATTTATTTTTGTTTATTCAAAGTTATTTAATTAATGAAATCCTGCACAATAGGGTGACCATAGGGTAATTATAACATAGCACATCTTCTATGTGCAATGCATATGTTACTAATTTAATGTTCTTGGTGGCAACACTGTGATGTATAAATCAACAAAGAATATTTTTGTAGTTTTGAAATATTTGTTGTATATAGGGTGAACTTATTTTTTTTATGACGTTTCAGACTCAGTAACATGAGTTTTCTTGTTCATCCAGTTGTCTCCAGCCTACCTGGGTAGGTATGACCTGAAAGTCGTATATTTTATATTTTTAAGAACAAGGAAGATTGGCATCGAGTGATGTTGCAGTTAATATGTCTAGTGTTTGTTGGAGACACTCGTATTAACTAAGAGATATAAAATTTATATTGGCAGGTAACAGTTTATGGTAGCATGTTGTCATATAGCATTACATGAATACTATAGTTCACTTTGTTCATGTATAGCACCCACTGTAGATCAGTAGTTTTCTTTGTACCTGTTTATTCCTATTGATGCATCTTCTTGCAATTGTACAACCTACGTTTAGCTGCATGGGGTCAAATAAAATTACACATGTCAGAATGATCTAGGTGTTTGGCTAATTTAATTAAGCCGAGTAGTATAATTTCTGAATAAATCTCAAATCAAAGCACAAGCAATCCAACGCATCCAGAATACAATGGTGAGATGCACATCGTAGGCTACTTGTCCATAGTATCGTAAGTAACTATACCAAACTGTAAACACCTCCACACTTGGTGTCTGTGTACAGGATTTCCTGGTTGTAATGTGTCGTTCCAATCACGATCTCGGACTTTCTCGTTAATGATGTTTTTGTCTTCTTAAATCCGACAGTATTCAGTTCTCTCACACTGAAGTCGCCGCTGTGATGACTCGCCAACGTGAGTTTGTCTACCTCCGTTGCCATATCTTTCCTCCCGCATGAGCTATGCTTTGAAAAGTGTCCTGTTCTATCTGTCTACGTTTCTTTAGCGTATTGGAATTTTCTGTGCTTTATCCTGTTGTCCGACAGGACGGTGGAAAACACACTACTGTCAAACTGACATCCATTGTCAGATTTCAGAGAAAAATCTGTATCTGTCCAAAACTGAGGTAAACGCCCGGACGATCTTTTCAGTTGTGAGTATAAGCGCATAATAACCACTGAATCTGACTCGTACGGGTTGATACCACATTGTGTCCACAATAGGTTCTTACGATGAATATGTCATGTTCATATATTTCAAAAGATTGAGGAAGTAAAAGAAAGTCGTAGGACATGTTTCTAGTGTTCCAGGAAACGAAACGGTGATATCACTAATAGTTAAGTTGTGTGTTCTCTAGCATTAGACGCACTGCAATTCGTCATAAACGGTGAAAATGAATGAAACAAACTTCCAAATGATTGTATTAATGCTAGTAGTGTGAATATGTTTAAAAATAGATTTGACATATATCTGATAAGGGCGGGCTACACCTAAATGAGAAAATTGTTGGACTCTCGATAAGCCAATGGCTTCCTTGTCCACTTGCCATCTGGAACTTGTTGTTTGGGATGGCAATCTTGTTAAATGTTAAAAAGTAGGTTCTTATATAGCGCGGTTTCCAGCCCTTGAAACTGCTCAAGGCGCTTTACACTTCAACTCCTGGCAGACCTGTTCATTCCAACGCCATCTCGACGTCTCTGGGAAGCATTCAGTCACGCTGCAATTACTGCGCGAAGACTAAGTAGCGTCAATACAGCTGAGTGAACTGTGGCAACGTGTGGAACGAAACTGCCAAGATGATTCGAACCCGGGTTCTCTCGATTCAGAGTGCGGCTTTTTAACACCTAACCATGGATAAACCATGCAGAGCGTGCACGCTCTACACAAGTACACACGCATGGGCGTGGTGCTGGCCGATGGTGCATTATGATGCACTGGATACACCAGTCAGAGAAGATGCACGACATTTGTAAGAGGCTGATTCACTGAACACGCTACAAAACCTTTTAGTTGAAGACATTGTAGCTATGAATTTCGTGTCGATCTCGTCACACCCACGAAGCTCTTACTGTGTTCCGCTATAAAGCCTTGCTCCATTTAAACATAGATTCACAATACAGCGACGACGGATAGAAGAGATTACAACTGGCACAATCGCGGGTATGTTTCTTTCGTTAACTTTATATACGTACGGTACGTATGTACCGTACCGTACATATCGTATGTACAATGTTGAAGTTTTTGTATTGGATTTGTGCATACGTTTTTCGTTGTATCTGTAGCCTATATTTTGTCAGTAAAAACAGTTATGCATATTATTATGTCGCCATTGACAATAATTCACGTTGTCGCAATTGACAATAACTAACGATGTCGCAATTGACAGAAACTTTATTAACGCAACATGGCTGCACCACGCCACGGATACAAGCAACATAAAAATGCCCGGTGTCTCCGGTATAAAAATAAATTAATTATCTCTCACTGAAAACGCGGATCGAGACTTAGTATCATAAATACACCACACATATGAATTTAGAAAAAGTTACGTAGGCTTGATTTGTTTTGTGATTCTGCTTGGTTAAGAATAAACTACATCTGAGTGTACATTATGTTCGCAACGCGTCATATAAACACCGAGGCACGTTACAATTTCAGCCCGGTATTTGACATTAGGACGTGTGGCATTAGCAACCAGACTCGGGGCTGTTTCTAACAGCACGACGCTCGATTAGAAGATACCAGAACAGATGAAGACATCAAGCTAT
Source organism: Lamellibrachia satsuma (assembly GCA_033239005.1). Lineage (NCBI taxonomy): Eukaryota > Metazoa > Annelida > Polychaeta > Sabellida > Siboglinidae > Lamellibrachia > Lamellibrachia satsuma. The sequence continues at coordinate 9,186,394 of BSQZ01000017.1, forward strand.
AAAACTCAAACAGTGAGGTGAGTAGTCAGGGAGAACGTTTTATATATATTCGGGTAATATTATTATCGACGTATAACTAGAAACTAGCTGTAGAGAACTGGGATTTACATGTAGCGCTCATGTTTTTCACATTGCTTCAATTGGGTATTACAGGGTTTTCCGTTTGGATATTTAGCCTCTATCTTATTTGGTCCGTGATGTGTACATGTTTGGACACCGCAAATAAAAATGCCCAAACATTTGATGGATGTTGGAAAGGATACAGCATCTTACACGGGGTTACCTAAGCGATCAATACATCCATTGTTATTTAAGATAACCATGTATCAACCACAATGACATAGTTATGTATTTGAATAATATAATTTGTTTTGTATGCTTGATATGTGTAACAATTTGATATATCAATAATTACACACTTGTAAGGACTGCCTTTCTGGTTTTGAAATTATTATGGATTTAATATCTTAAACGTTTGTAAATTAAGGCACTTCACCTTCCCATTCTCTTTAAGTTTAATATAAGTAGATATAAGGAATCGCCAACAAGATTGTTGTCAGTAGCCATTGGTATGACATTCTCATATCGATTCTGCCACTTTCATCTGGCAGAAGAGAATGTTTAATGTGAACCTCAGACATAATGACCATAATGTTATTTACAGTAACGAACATAGCACTCAGCTCGTCTTGTATTGTTGAGTCTTATGCAAGAGATTATGATTAATTTCTTTACCTCACATAATCATTTTATCATATCCTTTACCATAAATCAACAAAATGTCGTGTCTTTGTGCTGACTGGTTCGACTATGATATAACAATCGCATTGTCTGTTTTGTTTTTAGGTGGACTAATTTAAATTCTTCGCTGACCCTCTCGTTTTCAACGAACGCGGCGTACTTCGGGAGACATGAAGACAATTTAAGCATAGGAAATGAATATTACTAGCCGTTGTTAGTGAACAAAAAACAAGCAATGGTATCACCAGAGACCTATGTGATTCCAAACAACGATACGTTTAAGGCCATCAGTGCAACAGTTGAATCGTTATTTGCAATATTGTCACTGCTCACAAACGCCACTATTCTCATTGCGTTCGCCAGGTGCCGCCAATTGCATAAACATAGCAGCAATGTTCTGCTAATCTTTCTTGCCAGCGCAGATTTGATGTATGTTGTTGTATCAGTTCCGTCCGCATTCCTTGTCGTTGACGGATACCCGCACAGTTACTACGGCTGTTTGTTCATAGTGTGTTCGACAACGTTGCCTCTGCAACTAACAGTATCTACGTTGTTCGTTATAGCTGTCGACCGTTTTATTGCCATCAGATGGCCGTTTAAGCACGCGGAGTACTGCTCGCGATCTAGAATTGTAAAATATGTGCTTCTATTGTGGGTGATTGGCGCTGGTTTTATCTACCTGCCGATGTTCGGTTGGAATCTTGGTTGGATTAACAATGGTAAATGCTCTTTTCATAGACTCATCGACAAACAGTTCCGTATATATGCCATATTCATTCCAGCATCGCTAGCGCCCCTTCTCGCGATGTCTTGTATATACGCCTACATTTTCCGCATCGTCCTGAAGATGTCAACAACTGTCGGGCCTGCCTCCGATGTTGACGAGAACCGTCGTAAGGCGTTCATCGCTGCGAAGAAGTGTGGCGTCATAATCCTCGCTTACGTCGTCTTCATTCTGCCGGTGGACATTATGAACAGCTCCCATCTGTGGTTTGGTTATGTGTGTGTCGCATGCACCAAAATGGCCACATGGGGGCTACTCATGCACGGCTTTATCTGCCCCATTATCTATCTCTTCCAGAACAAGCTACTGCGTACCGTTGTCTTGTTAACATTGCGTTGTCGCCGCATTGACGAGCACCAGCTATCGCTTGTGGACGGCGGCGATATGTAACAGCACACTGGACACTTATATATATATATATATATATATATATATATATATATATATATATATATATATATATATATATATATATATATATATATATATATATATATATATATATATATATATATATATATATATATATATATATATATATATATATATATATATATATATATATATATATATATATATATATATATATATATATATATATCTTGCAGCGTTGTCTTAGATTAATCAGTTAACGTCGTGCTTTACTCACTTACTGTGCCGTAAGACACGCAAGGCAGAGAGCAAGTGACGCCATCCATCTCTATCCTCATTCTTTCTAGGTCATGTGTCTTAATTTTCTGGGTTTGTCAGACTGATCTCAATTACAATACACAGAACAAAACACGTTATGACATATCGACATGGTATATATCTAATATACCCTAAGCGATATAATTTAAAATGACACACACTAACATAACTAACTTTGTTTTTACCGATTTCGTTCTTTGACCAGTCTTACAGATGTGCACCACACACAGTTGTACTTATGCTTTGTGCTTCCTTGTATTTTTTTAATCTATCACATTTTTACAACGTGATATGTATCATCACAACGTGATATGTGTCATCACAACGTAATATGTGTCATCACAACGTGATATGTGTCATCACAACGTGATATGTGTCATCACAACGTGATATGTGTCATCACAACTTGATATGTGTCATCACAACGTGATATGTATCATCACAACGTGATATGTGTCATCACAACGTGATATGTGTCATCACAACGTGATATGTATGATCACAACGTGATATGTGTCATCACAACGTGATATGTGTCATCACAACGTGATATGTGTCATCACAACGTGATATGTATGATCACAACGTGATATGTGTCATCACAACGTGATATGTGTCATCACAACGTGATATGTATCATCACAACGTGATATGTGTCATCACAACGTGATATGTGTCATCACAACGTGATATGTATCATCACAACGTGATATGTGTCATCACAACGTGATATGTATCATCACAACGTGAAATGTATCATCACAATGTTCTATATATCATCACAACTTGCTTCGTTGCGTTCTGTGTTAATCTGCATATAAACTTTGCCGATGTTGATGAATTTATTTTGGAGTTAATTCATGTACGGGATTACCAAACGTGATGGTGTTCCCATAAGTATAATTATTGATCTTAAAGAGGGTAGCGTTCTGCGTTGCTGATAGTTTCTGTAAGATACGTTTCATATACTAATACAGCATTGATTATTATCTGTACTAAATGTTATGCAGGACAATTATGTTTTCCCAACGATAACTCGTGCCACTGTCGTAACATGGTTGCATACACCATTAACATAAACGCGTGTTGCATGATTCGTATAATTGTATCATGCTTATAAGTTTACAACAAACGTGTACAATTTCACGAAGTGACAATATAAGTAAATGTTTATTTAGTTATGTTAACTTGATGGTTGCTGTACAGTAGAATGACGATGAAGTGCTTCTTGTTATTGTTCTTGTAAATTAGAATGTATGTGATTTAGATTACTGTGTTCGCTTTGAATAAAATTCCAGTTCTATATAACGGTACGGTTGGAAGGGACGTGTGTTTACTGGTTATCGGTGAGTCATTTCTGTTCTATGACGAGGCATAATTAGTTTAACGTATTGGAACTAAGGTATGTCTACTCTACAACGTGCAATGAATACAAATAATTTTATTTCAGGTAAATAAACCCATGACACACGATCTTTCACAATGACATACGAACTTACAAATATAGGCCTTATTGATCGAAATTAGTAGCAACTGATCGAAGGTGGATAATGCTTTGGTGAGTTGTAATTGTGCTGCGCCCGACAGAACGTCATGGTAGTCTTTCTGTCTATTTTGTAATATACCATTATCATCGCATCGTTGTTGCTCGATTCGCTGTTTTCATGTAGACTGTGAGTTAATGTCAGATTATGTTGTCCTTGCTCCCTGGAATTCAGATGCTGGACATATAACACGTTAAGATAGTTTCATAAATAAATTGAAAAAACACACGAAGATATATAATTGAACACTTTTACTACCCAACGGTGACTGGCTAGTTAATCGTTTTAAACAACATAATCGTGTTCATTGTTAACTATTATCGTGAATATGTTGTAAACATTAATGTGAATGTCAATAAAGTTATTTTATGTTATGCGACGTGTTTGAAATTGTATTTATTTGACAGTTGTGCATTTACAAAAAGTAAGCGGTTTTCTGTTTTTAGATAACATTCAAGGAAGGAACATCCGTCAGTTCGGTTATTGACAAACTCTGGTTATTTATTTCTCGTTCCTAGCCGTGACTGCGTTGTAAACACTTTGTAAACATGTTGTAAACACGTTGTAAATACGGAGGACAGTAGTTGCAGTACTTTTAATATATAGAAATGACCATCAATTATTTTAGGAACCGTGTCCCCAAAGAGCTTGTGGACAAAGTACACGTCATAATAGGCTTCTTCTTCAGTTATCCTGTCCAGGATGTCCAGCAACTGTCCAGCTTTTGTACATCTTTTTAGTGCACAGGTGGCTTCTTCTGTCCTTTTTTATTTGTTCAGATCTTTTTCCCAGTTCAAGTAACCATAGTAGTACTAGTACACAGGTCCCTTTGGATGTGCCCTCGCAGGCTGCAGGAGCCAGGTGCCACATTCGGGCACCTGGCGTCCTAACAGGTACTTAGCGTGCCGAGAGCTGTGAGGGGCCTGGAGGGACCTGGGGCCATTGACGTCATTCCACGTGGCATGGGGAACCCGGAGCCATTGACGTCATTCCACGTGGCATGGGGAACCCGGAGCCATTGACGTCATTCCACGTGGCATTGGGAACCCGGAGCCATTGACGTCATTCCACGTGGCATGGGGAACCCGGAGCCATTGACGTCATTCCACGTGGCATGGGGAACCCGGAGCCATTGACGTCATTCCACGTGGCATGGGGAACCCGGAGCCATTGACGTCATTCCACGTGGCATGGGGAACCCGGAGCCATTGACGTCATTCCACGTGGCATGGGGAACCCGGAGCCATTGACGTCATTCCACGTGGCATGGGGAACCCGGAGCCATTGACGTCATTCCACGTGGCATGGGGAACCCGGAGCCATTGACGTCATTCCACGTGGCATGGGGAACCAGGAGCCATTGACGTCATTCCACGTGGCATGGGGAACCAGGAGCCATTTCCTTTACAACACTTAGGACAACGACCCAGCTGTGAACAAAATGTTAGCGTGGTGTTAAAACAACGTGTCAGTGCAACGCCAGTGGCAATGTCTGTTATGTCTATTCTTGAAAGTGTTGACATTGGGGACATTCTTTGCTCTAATCAATACAATATGCCATTTAATATACTTTGCGCAGTATATTTATATTTGAATTGAATATTCAAATTGTTTATTTATGCAGTATGCATGTTAACTCACGTCTAGTAGCAGTTTCAAAGTAAAAGCGCCTTCCTTCATCAATGTTGTCGCATTTAGCTATGTATGTACCAGTTTTAGCAAAGGACTAATGCGCGTTCTATATTAATGACGTCATCGTTCTGATACTGACTTTTGCGCGTCCCTGTTTACGATTACGCCTACTGATTCTGTTTTGTTGCGCCTCTGAGCTCAGGTTCCTGAGGATATAGGCGCCATAGAAGTCAATTATTATTATTATTATTATTTCATATGGCATAAGGAGCCACTTCCGGTAGAACATTTATGCTGTGAACATATTTCCTTGTAACTAATTAGATGGAACATCGGTAAATTAGCTTACAATAGATCAGTGTTGTCCTATTGGCGACCTTCGAATGTTTGATAACTTGACCTGTGTTTTCCAAAGTACTGCCCCTTGCTTACCAACGGTTGGTGCTGTGTTAGTGGCTCTCTGTTTAATAACCCTTAATTCAATCATTCTTGGACATACAGTCTCGTAAAGTACCTCCTAGTGACCGTATTAATTTGACATGTATTTCACCCAAAAAGCGCCTCTAATGACACCAAAAGAAAACACTTGACCTATATTCCATCCCAAGAACTACCCCTATCGAGGACAAACATAATACTATGACCTATATCCAATAAGTGCCTGCTAGTGAACGTGTATGCATTAACGTGACCTATATTTTCTCCAAGAACTGCCCTAGCGAGCACAAACATAATACTTTAACTATATCCAACCCAAGAAGCGCCTCCTAGTGATCATATATGTATTGACCTGAGCTATGCTTCTCCTAATAAGCACGTCTGGTGAAAATAAACGTAATAACTTGACTTATATTTCCCCCCAAGAACTGTTCCTAGCGAGCACAAACGTAATATTCTGACATATATCCAAACCAATAAGGCCTCCTAGTGATCATATATGTATTGACTTCAGCTAGGTTTCTCTTAAGAAGCACATCCAGTGAAAAGACTCGAAACAACGTGACTTATATTTACCCCAAGAACTGTTCCTAGCGAGCACAAACGTAATATTCTGACATATATCCAACCCAAGAAGGCCTCCTAGTGATCATATATGTATTGACTTCAGCTAGGTTTCTCTTAAGAAGCACATCCAGTGAAAAGACTCGAAACAACGTGACTTATATTTGCCCCAAGAACTGTTCCTAGCGAGCACAAACGTAATATTCTGACATATATCCAAACCAATAAGGCCTCCTAGTGATCATATATGTATTGACTTCAGCTAGGTTTCTCTTAAGAAGCACATCCAGTGAAAAGAATCGAAACAACGTGACTTATATTTGCCCCAAGAACTGCCCCTAGCGAGCACTTTGGCCTACACCCAACCCAAGAAACGCCTCCCAGTGGCCATGTATTGACTTTACCTGTATTTATCCAAGAAGTGTCTCTATTGAAAATAAACGTAATAACTTAGCTTATATTCCATCCAGGAAGCATCTTTAAGCAACAAATGAAACAGCGAAACAATAAAACAACGAAACAGCAAAAGTAGGGAAGTAACAAACCAACGAAACAGTAAAACAGCAAAAACAAAGTAGCAAAGTAGCAAAGTAGCAAAACAACGAAAAAAAAAACGCAAAGCACCATGGGTAAATGAGCGAAACAAGAAACGTAGCGAAACAGCGAAACATCTGACACTGGCCGTACTTGAAGGTGGTTTGTAAATTTGACTCACCCGTTGTTGCCTTGTCATAGAACAAGTAAATTACAACATGTTTATATCTTTAACATTAGTCAGCTACTTTTGGCGTACTTAGATGAAAGTGGGAAAACAAGTTTCAACTTCTTGAACTGGTGTAGCAAAACAATGACCCACACAGGTGGAATCTATTCACATTTGACCATCGACCACCCTCCGGTCATCTGTCCCCATCAACCACCTCCCTCCGCACGTACGCTGGCCTCCGTCCATATTGTCCTCTACACGGTTCCATCAACTAACGTCTTAATGTGCTTCCATCCATCTTTCTCTAACTTCACCCCGTCCGCTTGTATCTTCATTCACCACTGTCCGCCTTCACAGCCAAACACCTTTGACCTTCGAAATACCCCGTCTGCTAGCATCTTTATCCGTTGTTGACCACTGCACCCCATCACGTTTAGTCGTTGTCGTCTCTTCAGCAATTACCTTCCATCTTTCCCTTCATTTGTCATCCTCCCACAACCCCCACATTGGCCACCATTTGTCTGCCCCTAATAGTTGAGTTAGTTGAGTTTCATTTGCAGCGTATTAACAAAGTAGCAAATATCTGTTCAAATTACATTATGATGTTGTTGTATATATGCACCCACCTGTCAAGTTCAACCATTGTTTGCCACTAGCGATCACAAACGTAATATTTTGACCTATATTCAACCCAAGAAGCGCCTCTACCGATCACATATATAATAGCTTGACCTATGTTCATTCCAAGAACTGCCCCTAGCAATCATATATGTAATACTTTGACCTATATTCAACCCAAGAAATGTCCATAGTTACAACAAACGTAATACCTTGGTCTAAATTCCGTCCAGGAAGTGCCTCTTAGTGACTAAGTATTTAATAATTTTACCTGTATTTCTCAAAAGAAGTGCCCCTAGTGACAACAAACGTAATACCTTGGGCTACATTCCAACCAAGAAGCTTCCTTAGTTGTCGCAGGTTGAATGATTTGACTGATTGAGGTCACCTTATACATCTTAGTGTGTTAGTTTATATCCGAAGGACGGTGGTTGGTTAATATTGCCAATGTCTATCACAAGTATGTAACGCTATCATCTATGTATTTGTCACTTTTAACTATGCAATAACTTATTTTAGTTATTTTCTTTGCACAATTTTAACTTGTTTCAGTCCATTGTAGTATATATTTTATTAAAATCGGAGCCATATAAACTAGTAACAGTTTGAAATTCATCTTTGTATGCGTCTCCACCAGCTGCTGCTTTTGCGAGGAGCTGCTCACAGTTCACGTATACATTGTAGTCGCGTTGATCGAACCTATCTTTGATAAGCGACACGATGAGGTCCAGAGCCTCAAAAGTATATGGCTCTGTATAGCTGTTGTGGTGTCTGGAAATATTCTGGCGCTGCTGTGCCACAGTCAAGTTTAGCTGGTACTGCTCTGCGTCTTGGAGGTCCTTCAATGTCTCTTTCTTCGGCTTTGTTCATGACATCAGCCCAAAACGAGTCAAATTTTTTTCTGAGCGTAAATTGTTCAAGGTGTTCACAGTCATGGATGCAATTGCCTGTCCCTCGGCCGCTGACAAGTTTGGCCTTTGGAGAGTTGTGCTTAGGCTGTCAGCTTGACGAAGTATACATTCGCCCCAAACAAGTCCATAAAATAAATCAAATTTCATCATAAGGTAATCAACACCTCGAATCCGTACTTTCATTTCCGTGTCTGAGCAGTTATCGAGAGACCACGTCCACAGTTCTTTCAGGGCGGGGTAATTTTCTCTGATGCTATGCATGGCTGATGCCCGAACAGTCCATCGCGTAGGAAACATGAATAAACGATTGCCTGGGGATGATTAAGAAGTTTCATGTTGTAACTGTTCTTTAATTTGTTGTGGCTTTGCATCACGTTTTGGTGATTTTTTATTAGTGTTGTTATTTTATATGTGGTATCTAATGCCTGTTTCATTATTTTTACTCGTCTGATACAATCGGCGAAAGCCAGATTCTAAGAATGTCCGTAGCAGTGACAGTATAAACACCAAGTTTCGGATTTCTTCATTTGTGTGGCTACGCCTGTTTTCGCTCCTGACATTGTACTGCAGCCATCGTAGCATTGCTCTCTAGCTTTACCTATGGACAGATTCATTCGTATTAAACAATCTTTGAACAAGGCTGTGATGGAAGATGCATCAGCGCGTTAAAATTTTTGAAGACCAATGAAATCTTCGCGGGCCTCCAGTTTATCCAGGTAGCTATTTCTCGCAATATTGTCAAGCCCATGATCTGCAACATGTTATTTTGTATTTCCGCACTTGTGTATTTGTTTGTTTTTTCCTTAAGCCATCAAACGGGGGATCATCTTCACCGCGTACCCTACACAACTGGATAAAATTAGAATCATTCTCATCCTTGTGTCATCGCATGGATAGGTCTTGCCTTGCCAAAAATCGTAGGTTTGACAGAACCTTTAGCAAATTCTTTCTGTTAGTAGCTTTTTTTTCTCCGTGCTCTGCTGACAAGTGTTCGCCGACATCACGTGTGTTCGCCGACATCACGTGTGTTCGCCGACATCACGTGTGTTCGCCGACATCACGTGTGTTCGCAGGTATAGTCAGCAGGCGTTCAACTGCTTCCCTTTGGCAATCAGACCTGTCATGCGATGGAAATCCCATTTTACTTGCAGTTGCATCCTTCCAATTGGTAAAACCACGCGATATAAACGCAGGTTCTAGTACTGACGATGCGCTTAGATTTTGTTTGTAAGCTGTAACACAAACGTGACAGAATGTCTTGTCATGAGATGGCAGCTTGAAAGCTTCTGTATACTGTATACAGTCTTTATTTTTCCAAACGACCGTTTAGGGAATTTGACTTTTTTTGGTTAGAAGGGTGTCTTTCCAACGTCTGAGGTAGTTAGCTTTTCAGTTGTGCTATCTTGTGATATCAGTTGTTCCTGCTGACTTGGAAGTGCTGCCATGTTGTGGTTCTGATGTTGCACTAGTCGGACGACCAATAGGCAGGCAAGCCGTTGGATCGCGGATTGTGTCGTGTCCAACTGTTCATGGGACGTGAAAAGAACTGTCACTTTGTGAAGCAGAATCTAGACTAGTGTGACTGTCTGTAAACTGAGAAGCACGTACTGGTATTTCACTGTCTGCTCCTGTGTTCACAACTCCCTCGAGGCTGCAGGATCACTAGATGTCTGGATCGCACTCTGTGACGTAGCTGCCTCGGCGCTGCTCAAATTGCTGCCCTGGCTACAAAGATCGATCACATATGCTAGGGATAAATTCTTGATATCATCATCAGCCATGTCTCCCAACATGACAGCATTCTCCAGTAGTGTTCCAGAATAGCTGGTGTCATGCTTGTCAAGTACCACTATCAGGTCAAAATGTCCTGCATGCACACGACATTGTGTGTCCATAGTGTACGCGATGCGCACTGGTTCTCTTGTACCGTATGCCTATGTTGGCAATCTAGCTAGAAGATGCAAGTCATTACCTCTCACTTGGTAAACTTCAATAGGCGACTTTATAATAAATGTCATTGCCGTGATCTCCAAGTACCTGGCATATTCACTAGGCTTTTTCATATCTTGAATCCGGCTAGAAATCGAAACGTAGTGATTTTCTAGATCTCTATCCAACAGGAACTGCCAGTTTGTTTCATTTTTGCTAAGGAAGTCACTTTCACGTTCCAGTAACTTCACGACTTCGGCCCGTAATAGGTCAGCAAAGTCTCTTTCTTCTCGTTCCATTTCAGATATTCCGCAATCTGTTCGTTTGCTTTTTTGGAGTACACCCATAAGGTAAGTTGCCATGCAGCGAAAAAAAAACAGCGCCCAACACCGTAGATATTAACAATGTCCCATCTTCGAAGGTACATGAACCAGCACCACTTGTCACGTCTTTGGTTCTACACACAACAAATCTTACTTATCAGAGGCTGAGCATCCATCATTGCAAGGGCAAATGGGGGCAGCTGGTTCAAATAGGAGCTGGAGCACTTCAACAACTTTACGTCAAACATAATAACAAAATAGTTATAGTAATCTCACCCTTATACGGCGAGCGCAAATCAAAAGTGAATTCACTATTAATATATTGAACAATCGGTGCCATTACTCCACGAAGACACTGGTTTGAATTTGAGCTCTAGATTATTACTAGGACATATAGTTTCCATTTATCTTACTTTAAAAAGTTGTTATCATGCAATATAAGTATAATGAATCTTTTTTCAGTTTTGATATCACTCGATAACCTTCCATGTACATCTTGGTAACCTTCCTTGAGGCTTCGCCTGAATAATGAACCTTCATATAAATCTACTAGCAATATTCTCAACCCACTCCGATTTTGATGACATTTGACACACACAGGAGACACTGGATGTTTTTTTAATTGCATCTTTACTTAGTACACTTGTTTCGACCCACACTGTAAACAAGGTCAGAAGTTTGTTCTGCCAAACCCACAATACGTGTTCGGGTTATGGCCCTAATACAGCAACAACGGGGGACCTACCCTGTGGTGGCAGCAACAGCTTATGGACTTAGGGTTAGTATAATATAGTACACAATTATGTAAATTTATATTAAATTCACATATATTTACATATGGATTTTTTATTAAATTAATTAGGAACAAGTGTGTTTTATTTATAAATGGGCTGTGTGTTTGCGTGTGCGGTCTTGCGTGCGCGCGTGATTTTATCCGGTCTTTTAGTATACTTCCCTTGCCTGGTTTGGTCACTCTCACAAACTGGTCACCCCTTAACGTAGGCCTTGAAATCTTAGTGGATAATACATGAAATACGCCATTAGTCGGATATGTTGTTCACTAAGAGTATAAATGTCCTACTAATTTTAAATTGTCGAAGAAAATTTACGTTAAATATTTATTGAGATGTTTTTAGTATCTAGTGCACTAGGTGGCAGCACTAATAATAGGCAGAGATGTTTTTAGTATCTAGTGCAATAGGTGGCAGTACTACTAATAGGCAGAGATGTTTTTAGTATCTAGTGCAATAGGTGGCAGCACTAATAATAGGCAGAGCGTAGTCTCGAAGAGACGATGCTGATGCGCCGTTAACTCCAGGGCGCAAGCCTGGGCAAGAGTGTATAAAACCCTAGGTTGCCCAGTCAGCAGGATCCCTCTCTCGGTCTTACGGGTGGGATCCAAAGGAATGCCAAGCATGACTTTTGGCACCAGCTTGGCTGCAGGAGCTGCCGGAAAAAGTGACAACGTGATCACCAGACCGTCTTCGGGGCTCCACTCCGGATTTGTGTAGGGTTTACTCCCCTAGCCTTCCCCATGAGAGGGTATAGCCGCAAGGCAGCGGATGTTTTAAATAAGAGTTTGCCTTCTAGACGGGTGACCAGTCAAGGTTAATGAGCCCCATCTGCCCGAAGCTTCTGGTTCTAAGGCGCCAGACATCCGCCTTTGCCCCTTTTCCTGTCAGTAAAAACAGTTATTTACTGGGAGGGGGCAACATCACGCATCTGCCTACTGATATTTTCATGGGGAAGCTGCCCCTTGCTCCGCTGCTCAGGCGCCTATGGAAACATCTCTTTATCTGGCAGCCGGGTTTACCGCCTCTCAATTATGTTTAATAAGTGGATTCTGAGTCTATTCGAAAAGTGTTCTTCAACGAATGTAAAGGATGATATGTGAACGTTACAACGGAGTACGTTACAACGGAGTACGTTACAACGGAGTACGTTACGACGGAGTACGTTACGACGGAGTACGATCATCTTTATTAAATCCATAGCGATCTCTATACAGAACTGGTACATTTGGTTGCTGATTTCTCATAAATGGAATACTCGATTTGCACATTACAAACAGTAAATTGTACTAATAAGTACATATTCTACTTCATTCTTATACATCTAAATTAACAAAGACACGTTGAAAGGGAATCCGTAAACAAATCTTACTTTTGGTTGTGAAAATTATCTAATGTGCCATATGTATATGCTTATGTGGAGGACCGTAACGATGTCGTACAACCGGTGGACAAGTCCTAACTTAAAATTTGGTGAACCCGATTATCAGCCATTCATAAGTGATTTGCGCTTTTTGTGTTTTGAAGTTCATGTGCTGTCGTCTTCTCTCCTGTCACGACACGTCATGACGCGGCGGGGTGAAATTAAGGAATGACGTAGATATGGCGGACAACATCATTAATTTTACGGCTGCGTGATCTGCCCCGTCAACCGCGCGAACGGCGCGAACGGCGCGAACGGCGCGAACGGCGCGAACCGCGCGAACCGCGCGAACCGGTTCCCGACCGTCGTCTCTGTCGGCTTCTTGCGCCCCGATTTCTGTCTGAACTCCCTTGTCCGTTCCTGCATCCCGCCTCTGCATCATCTGCAACGTAGTTGGCAGTTGCATGTCATCGCACAGAGTATGCGCGTGCCCCTCCCTCGCTCCGCCCACCCCCCTCTCTTGCGTCGGTCTCGTCTCGGTTGACCTTGGTGCACCTTCTTTTCCTCCAACTCGGCGTCCTCTGCAAAGTAGCTGGTAGCTGCATGCTATCGTTCAATGTATGGACGGTCCTACCATCCTCTCTCACTCCTTCCTTCCCTCCCTCTGCATGTGTGTGCTTCTGTCAATCTGTATTATACCTCCTAACCCCTATCTTTGTCTCTCTGGCCTCTCCCCAGCTTCCTATCTCAATATCTCCCATTGTCTCTCCCTCTCTCCGCCTCCCTTTACCTGCCTCCCCCATCTCTCCTCTTTTCCCTCAAACTGTTCTGTACTGGAACCACAGGCCGACGACCCAGCGACACATATAAATGTGTGCACACTGACCCAAATGGAAAGGTATACATACAAACACACATACACATTGGCCACCAATGGTAAAACTGCTTATGATAGCAAAATAGCAAACATTGACAGCATAGAATATGCGTGATCTCACAGACGTGCACTTTCAGTAAGCGAGCATACTGTGTGTAAGGGAGACCGGGCCTAATTGTTACAATTTTCAGTTAAAGTCACTTTTTATGAAAAGTATGCTAGATGCATTATTTCTGTCAACGTATACGTTAAATTATTATTTGTGTTAATAAAATATACTCGTGCATGTTACTGTTATTACTTTAATTGGATTATACACACTTATGCCTCTTATACACAGTGTGCATAGCAATCTAAGTGTTCATAGCTTCATATGTTAAGCTTTTCACTTTTAGTTACCAAATGGGACACATTCCCCGGATTCTTACATAACAAACAGTTGTGAATTTAATATAAATTATTGAATGGAATATGAAACAGTGAATGAAAATATATATGTAATGCTACGTCTACTTGATTGAATGATACACACGCGTATGCCATTAGCGTATGCCATTAGCGTATGCCATTAGCGTATGCCATTAGCGTATGCCATTAGCGTATGCCATTAGCGTATGCCATTAGCGTATGCCATTAGCGTATGCCATTAGCGTGTGCACTTACGCGAACGAACATCCACATTTCAATAAATAGTGTATTAGTTGCTCACCAGGGTTGTGCCATAACAATTTAACACGATTTAACAAGATTGCCAAGGCAAAACACCCAGCTGGCAAGTGGACAAGGCAGCCATTGGCTTATCGAGAGTCCAATAATGTTTCATTTTCATGCAACCCGCCCTCCTGAGATATTTGTCCATTTTTTTAAACATAAACGCTGGGCTTCACATGTGAAACAGTGCTTTCACACGTTGTGAATACATAAGTTTATTCCTTTCAATGACTGTAAGCACTCGGCCCTCATAGTATCGGGCAATAATGCCCAACATATTCAAGACAGACTCTCTTCCGAGCTTGAATCAGTCAGGCAATGGCTGATTGATAACACGCTGTCTCTCCATCTAGGGAAAACAGGGTCAATACTTTTCGGATCTAAGAGAAAATTTAAAAATTGAAATTCGATTCAAGTACAATGTGCCGGCAACACACTGACATGGAGGTGTTGAACTAGATCAATCTATTACTGGAGATGAGTGGCTGAACAAATAATTCGTAAGTCAAATGCCAAGTTAAAGTTCCTGTATAGGCAAACAAGAAATATCAACCTGAAAGTTAAACAACTTCTTACTTCGGCCCTAATACAATCTAATTTTGACTATGCAAGCTCATCATGGTGCTCCGATTTAACAAAGAAATACAAATCTAGGCTACAGTGTACACAAAACAAGATAATTCGGTTCCTTCTACATGCACCAGCCAGGACCTACATTGGTTCAATCGAGTTTAGACGGGTCAATATGTTACATGTGGAGTTACGAGGTAAACAACTTAAATTGAACCTTGTACACAATATTGTCAATGGTAAAGCACCAAACTACTTGCCTGATGCTTTTAACCTAAAACGTAGCCAACACAACATTAATACAGTATCTAGTTATTTGTCTCTTCGTGTGCCATGCGTAAAATCATTTGGAAAAAACTTCTTTTTACTGCACAAGTATACAGGCATGGAACGAATTTCCATACAGTGCTCAGAATAAATATCAATTCAAATGTCTAGTCAAACACTTTTTATTAAATTATCTTAGTAACAAGGAGGCTAGCTCTTTTATTTACTATTAGTATCATTTTACATATGTGGTACTCTTGTACTTTTCTGTTTTAGCAATTAACAAGAATTAACAAGATTTAACAAGATGTACCATCCAAGCCAAATGCCCATATGGTAAGTGGACAAGGAAGCCATTGGCTTATCAAAAGTCCAACAATGTACATCTGCGTGTAACCCGCCCTCTTGAGATATGGGTCAACCTTGTTTTTAAACATATTCATGCTGCTAGCAGTTACACAATCTGTAGACAATTTGTTCCATTCGTGTATTGTCCTCTGTGAGAACGAATACCACCTGATATCCAATCTACAATGATCTTTTTTTACCTTTACCTTTACTAGTTTTACCTCATGTCCTCTAGTTCTGCTATCCTTCTTGAGTGAGAAAAACATAATAATTATTTCTATCAATATTTTCATACCCATTCAATATCTTTAAAACTTCAATTTGATTTCCTCTTAACCTCCTTGTCTCTAGAGTTGTTAAACCATATTCTTTCAGGCGTTCTTCATAACTAAGGTCTCTAAGTTCTGGAATCATTTTAGTTGTTCTCCTTTGTATGCGTTCAAGCGTATCTATATTCTTCTTACGATATGGTTTCCATGCTTGTACACAGTATTCTAAATGAGTTTAACTATTGCTTTATACATAGGTATGACTAGCTGTTTTCCTTGTATGTTATGTTTCTTTTAATCAACCCAAGAATTTGATTACCCTTTGAAGCTGCAATACAACACTGCTCTAAAACTTTCATATCAGCGCTTTTTGTAACTCTTAAGTATTTTCTTTTAGAGTAGCACCCAGAACAGTATCTCCCATTTTATAGTTTATATCCAAGTTCCCATGTCCTGTATGTAGGCATTTATTATGTATATAAATACCTTAATGATCAGGAAGTAAGCTTCTTTATAAATATCATTATTATTATTATTTGTCTTTTAACTTTACATAATTTGTTTGTGTTAGTCTAATATTACTATTTAAATATGTTACGGAGTTTTGAAAGCATACCATTACTTATTAATGTATTGTGACGTATATGGCACTATTTGTTTTTCATTTGTTATTATTATTGTCTATGTATGTATGTGTCATGTTTTTATGTAATGTTTAAGGACCACAATAAGTGCTTCCACTTTCTTGTGTCATACTGACATTTTAAAGTACATTTGGATGCACATTTTTATATTGAATAAATCAATTAATAAAGCTTGCCCCAATACAATTACAACAATCAATTTTTGCAGTTGAACGCACGTGGACGATAACAAATCCTGAAATAAATTAATTAAGACAAAAATATGACTTTAAATATAAAAAACTTAAAAGGTGCACGTACATCATGTTTAAAGTTATGTTTGTATATTAACAATGTAAATATGAAGGACATAATCATAAATTAAAACTTAAAACAGGCAATACTATAGTAGAATAAATTATATGGCCTACTACTATTATGTAAAAAGTAACTAATTTATAAATCAGTTCATAATTACTGCCAGTGTCTTAAAGCATATGGTATAAAAGAGTTCTGAAATCTTGCAGTTCTGCAACGCGGCACACAGTAAGTCCTCATGTTTCGAGTTATATACGGAGTTTCCCGGAGGGGAGGCAAAAGATGGTGTAATTTATGTGTAGATTGTTGCATGCTTATGAATAGCGTTCTACACAACTTCTCCCTCCGGTCTGACAGCGTTGGTAGATTGGCTGCGGTGATGGCTTCGGTGTATGACTTATCTTGGAAAATGACCCGCATTGCCCGTTTCTGGATGTATTCTATCTGTCTCGTTTGCTTTTTGTAAGGCTCGTGTGCCACACTTGGCATGCATACTCAATACCGATCGGACGATTGAAGTGTATATGTTGATGAGATGGTGAGGGTCAATGCCGGCTCTTTGAGAAGGATGATGAAGTATAGACGTTGCGATGCTTTTGTAGTGATTTCGTCTATGTGTAATTGCCACTTCAGGTCTTCAGATAGAGTCACACCTAGTAGACGTGTGCTGTTAACTTGTTGGATTGGTCTACCGTCGATGGTTAGCAGTGCGATGTCCGGAGTTGATTTCTTGAAGCATATCCGCAGTTCTTTCGTCTTGTCGTAGTTCAGCGCCATTTTATTACTCGCTGTCCATTGCCCGACTTCGTCTGCCGCTACTTGGAGTGAGCTGTCCATTCCGGAGGATGAAGAAGCTTCCCATATTGTGCAATCGTCGACATATTTTATATGTTCGCATACTGTTTGCAGATCATTAATATGGTGTAGGAAGCCGATTGGTCCAAATATTGTGCCTTGTGGGACACCTGCGTTGACACTGGTGTACTCCGATTTCACATTCCCGATCTTTACCCTCTGTTTGCGTTGACACAGGAAGGATGTCAGCCATTTGGTAATAAAAGTTGGAAGTCCAAGAGATGCACATTTCGTCATTAAAATGTGATGGTCGACTCGGTCAAACGCTTTGCTGAAATCGACGAGAAGTATTCGTACTATGGTTCCAGGGGTCTCGACCGCGTATTTCCACTTGTGAACAAGCTCGACCAGTGCGTGTACGGTTGATGTTCCTTTGATTGATCCATATTGCTGAGGATCAATCTGGTCCATGGTAATGTCCATTATCCACGTGCACATGAATTAATAAAGCTTGCCCCAATACAATTATAACAATCAATTTTTGCAGTTGAACGCACGTGGACGATAACAAATCCTGAATTTCAGTTTAACTTCTACTTGGCATAACCCCTTATACTATATAGTATGTGTTTCAAGTTTTCTTAACTCCCGATTTTTGGACAGTGTGTCCGCTAGTAGACTTCCAAACACATGTTTTCGTAAAACGACTGTAACATGCCACTGTATACAAGTAGCCCCGGTCTTCCCTACCGTGCTAAACCCGCGTTTGTTACCGAATATGTCCAGGGGTTTTACCGAACAAAGGTTGGTAAAATCGACAGTGGTTTGCATCGAAATTTCCGTGATTTTTTCTACCATGCATGGATATGCTCCAACTCAGTGGGCGTGGTAAAGATATATAGTGACAAAATGCGTGTGCTTCCGTCAAACAGGAAACGTCATCAGTTATTATGTCAATAGTGACGGCACTCACCATATCATCACCGCCACGACTTGATTTTAAAATTCAAAATGGACCGGAGTGATGCAAATGATTGGCAGGCTGGGTAACTCCATTTCGGTTACGACTTGTTACACACAGCATTTGTGCAATTGAGAGACGTAAACATAGTTCCAAAAAATATGAACGTTATGGTGTTTCTTGTCAAATGTCAATCCAAACACTATCCACTATTGTATGAAATTGAGATATTTCTTCACTAGCAGTAGGAGTTTACCAAGTGAAATAAAGATATGAAAAATGTGCACATAAACGTAACTTGTGGTATGGGTGATAAGATAAATACTCACGCTTGCGCGGAGGTTGTAATTATGTTTAATAATGCTCAAGAAGCAAGTGTTCCACATACTCTGCAGTTGCCGCAGTTCTCGCTTCCTCTTTAGCTTCCTTGCGTAGTGCGCGAATTGACGAATTTCCTTCAAGGTGGTCTTGCCCTTCTTGCGATCTAGGCAAAAACACAACGTCAAATAGATCTATGTTGAAATGCCTTCAATTTCGCAAAGTTCTTCAAACACTTTATTAAATGTTATATATCGTACAGTACAAAGTTGCAACGAACAACTATGTGTACATTATGCATTATTCGAATAATGTCGAAGTTCGTGAATGCTTCTGGTTAAGGTGCAATGTTGGATTGTTTTATCGTAAATCATGTTTACATAGTTTAAACTACCTCTATTCTAAAATCATTAATGTCGAACCAGGTTCGTTGATCTTCAAATGAGTGGTTTAAGTAATATTATGCGCAGTCTAGCATGTTGTGGTGGATTCTTCTTCTTTTTCTTCCATTTAAGCTCAGGACTCTATGATAGCCACATATACATGTGGCTAAAGTATTTTAGAGCCGTGATCACTATTGCGTGGGAGCGGGTGATGTAATGCCGGTTCGGGTCCGTTTTAGTCAGTATATGTCGCGTCTGCGTAATTAGGCAATACATTAGTGCATGGGCTATATGATAAATACTAATAAGGACTGTATAATTGTTCTATGTTGGCATGGTGAGAAGGCACTGTCTAAACCTTTCTACTGACGGATTCAATGTAGGTTTGATTTAAATGTTTCTAAAATTAGACGAACAAAAACCTGAGTTTCGGAAGGACCTTTAAAAAGTAGTAACGGAATGTAAACCAACGTGGACATGTACCAACGCGGGTTGACCGGGTGCTGACCCGTCTGTCAAACTGTTTAGTCATTGCGTACTGAAGACCGTCTCACAGCTCACACATGTCCACGATCACTGTGGTCAAGCAGACCGCACGTCACCCAGCAAGTCTCCGCACCAGCACGTCTTTTATCATCACGTGTACGTTACGTCACCGGAAACACGTGACTGCGTTCACACAAAGAGCGTATCCGGTGTGCTATCGAAATGTTCTACTGATGCACGGTAGGTAACAAGCCTGTCGTTCCGGCAGAAGCAGCGGACCAGTTCAGCACTGTCATCCGAAAGTTTACTGAGTTCTGTGTGCCACGGAAAAATGTAATATATGAAAGAGTGCAACAAGAAGGCGAGACAGCTGATAGCTTCATAACATATTTTAGGTTAAAATCACAGTCGTGCGAGTTCGGGGCCCATCAAGACTGATACGTGACCTAGTGGAAATCGGGATACGGGATTCTAAAATGAAAGACAAAATGCTCAGGGTCCAGGGATAACACTACTCAAGAGCGGTCGATAGATGTGTGCAAGGCACAAATGAAAATACTGACTGGCGAATGTCCGGCATGGAGCGCCACTTGTGAAAAGTGTGGTGGCAGAAATCGTTATGCCTCAAAATGTCTAACGCGGTAAGTGCAGTTTGTGGATGTAGACCCAAATGACAGCACTGATGATGAAGATAGATTCTGCGTTTCTGATCTGCACAGCTATGCACAACAATTGTGGATCGCTATATTGACAGTCTGTGAAGGTGGACAGTGGAGCTCAGTTGAATATCTTAAGCCTGAGCGATTATATGGGCTCAAAAATAAGCGAACACTACTGACACAGCGACAACCCCAGCTAAAAACCTACAAAGAGGAACCTATTAAAACTCTGGTTTTGTGCATCGCAACAATAACTCACAATGGGAAGAAACATACATTACTTTGTAGTTGTGCCCAATGGGAAACAGTCATTGATTGGAGCCAGTGATTGTGAGCGATTAGGTCTGGTGACACCACAGCTTGGAGCGAAGAAAGTGTGTAGTATGTAGTAGACGAGGTGTACTTACATGTAACTATGTCAAGAAAGAGTATCAATATATATTCTGAGGACTAGGATATCTAGAAGGGAAGTGCAGGATTCACCTGCGAGAAAATTAAATTCCCACAGTGTATTCTGCAAGAAAGGTACCACGGGCACAGAAGACAAAGCTGAAAAAAGAGCTTGAAAGACTCGTACAAACGGGTGGACTTATTAAAGCCAACAATCCTGCAGATTTGGTGCTGCCACTAGTGATAGTGGAGAAGCCCAACGGCGACCCGAGACTGTATCTGGATCCAACGGACCTCAACGAGTACTTCACACGTGAACACTACGACCTACCAAATAGGTCAGTAATCCTTAGTGAAATGGCAGATGTGAAATATTTCTCGAAGATTGATGCGTCGCAGGGATTCTATCAAATACAGCTGGATGAAGAGAATACATTGCTGTGCATAGTAGCTACACCCTTTGGGCAATAATACTCCTTCACAAGACTTCCATATGGGATCAATTGTTCACCGGAAATATTCCTCGCCAAGGTTCAGCAGCTATTCGAGTGTGAGAAAGGAATCACAGTTTTCATGGATGACATAGTTGTCTTTGGACGAACGAAAAAGAGCATGACGATAGTTTGAAGGAGTTAGATACGGTCAAACGCTTGGGACTTAAGCAGAACGAGAAGTAATGCGTGTTTGGTGTAACAGAATTGACATACTTATGTGAAAAGCTAACACACAAGGGTGTCAAGCCAGATCCTGACGAAGTAGCTGGAATCTGGAACATGCCAGTGCCTACAACGAAGGAAGAAGTTCATAGAGCACTGGATCAACTACTTAGCCATGTTTGTGCCGAATGGCCCTGGGACAACTGCTAAAGAATCTGTGCAAACTAACGCCACGCCTACAATGTATGATGTTGCCGTTAAGAAGGCATGACTTGAAACTGGAATTCCAGCCGGGCAAATACCTGATAGTTGCCCACACTCTGTCAAGAGCATTTGACAGAAGTGTAGAGAAGAGCAGCATAGAAGAGGAGGTGAAAACTCATGTGGGTCAAACACAACGCACGTGAGTGATCTGATGTGGGAGAAGATTACTACACAAAGGAAGATGATGAGATACAAGATGGCGGGAAAGTGAACATGCTCAGTCACTCAAACTGTACTACCAATTCAGAGGTGATATCGCCGAAATAGACGGAGTCAAAGGACCAAAGGTGGTCATACCTAAACACTACAAGGTGAAATGCTGATGAAGATTCATGAAGGACTTCTAGGCATAAAAAAATGCCAGGCCCGAACAAAGCAAGTAGTACATAGGCCAAACATCAACACCGGCATTGAAAATCACATCGGCCGATGCAGCACATGCCAGAAACATAGGTACAAACAGGCACAGGAGCCAACGGAACAACACGAAGTACCATAGAAACCTTGGCTCAAGATCGGAGCAGACCTATTCACACTGTTTGGCAGGAACGTCTTGGTAGTTTTTTATTACACTTCTGTCAGAAGGTGGCGAAATTGGAAGATTTGTCATCAGCGAACAATATCAGTCACACGAAGGCTATCGTTGCAAGACATGGTCTTCTTCGCGTGGTTGTGTCAGACTATGTACCATAGTTCAACAGCCGAGAGTTCCAATAGTTTGCAAAGAAATATGGTTTCAAACACGTGACATCCAGTCCTGAGTATCCACAGAGAACAAAACGTCAAGCGGTTGTTGAAAAAAGCCAAGGAGAATAAAGAAGACCCATATTTGCCATTGCTAGACTAGAGAGCTTCACCGCTGTCAGGCAGTAAACAGGGTCCGGGAGATGCGTCTATACACAGAAAATCGAGAACGAAGCTGCCCAGTGTAGAACACGTCACCACGCCAAAGATGCCAAAGATCAAACAAAAGGCTATTACGATCACGGTAGTAGTCAACTCAAACCACCAGAGACTGCGGATACGGTCAGGGTGAGAGGAGATGGTGTATATGGTGAGAAGGCGCGAGTAATTACTCAGGTAGCATCCAACTCATACCTGGCGGAGCTCGAGATAGGTAGACATCTGAGAAAAAATAGACATCTGCTTAAGTCAAGACGCAGGAGCAGTTCGTCCCATCACAAGAAGAAGACGACAGAGAGGCAGTGATTGGTCAAGACCTCTCATCACTCGGAGCCAGATGCATAATCGCAGTAAAGCAGCCAGCAGTGACTGTAGAGGCCGGGAAAGCCAAATGAAAACCGCACATATATCGCAGCAGCACAGCCACAGCCTGTGCTACCAACAACAGCTGATGTGGCCGGGTTATCAAAGTGCCGAGTTGTTTCGAATACGACTGACGAATGATACGAATGGGAAGAATAATCACATTTTTGACGAAACAAAAGGCAATCTACCCTTGTTTCCTAACATAAATACCAGTCAGATATTTGAATATCCAAGCTGCTAGTCAATGTGGACCTTGATGTGCGTTTAATTGAAGGAACAGTGTTTTACGCACTGAAGGAGAAATGGTTTACGAACTGCACATTACCTAAAGAAAAAAGGGAAGATGTAATGATCCTAGCATGTACATCACGATTGACCGTTCTATGGTAAATAAAGGCACTTTGGAATAAGGTAAAAGCAGAGCTAGTGTATACCTAGGCAGAGGCATCCGCCCCACTCTTGAGCTAGCCTGGGGCGGAGATCTTCACCGGCATTTGCTGAAGCGCCATTTTGGCAGTTCCGTAGCCAAATGGCTACGGAACTAATAACTTAAGTTTTAAAACCAATACGCACTTAATCGTTTCACATGTGTATTCTGTGACATACAACCGACACTTGGGCGTCAAGAAACTGAAGAAATGTGCTTAAAATAATTACTTATGAGTACTTTTATCGGTGACATAGAAAACATTTCACAATTAGCCGCCATACTGTGCACGTGATGTTGCCTTTGGGTCACATGATCAAACGCGATTTCGTGTAGAATGAGGCCAGCAGCACAGACATAAATAAAACACCCGTTAGTAAGTTAGTAGTTTATAGGGACATGATTAATGATGTAACTCCATGGCCTGCAGACGGCAATTCTTAGCGTAACCTTATATAGATCCACGGGATTCCCGCTTGGTATTCTCGCTCACAACAACATCCGGTTATATACAAATGTTGACAAGCACATGGGTTCTGACAAAAAGGTAATAATTTCACACTTTTACATGGTTATTGTCAGGTAACTTTAGTGATATACATATAAGAATGCATACAGACTCGAAAGACGTGTGTATTGCTCTGTTTGTGGCGTTTTTGTAAGGTTTCACGTTTCATGAAAATACTTATGTTTCGGCCGAGCGAGATTTAACAAGATTTAACAAGATTTTCCATCCAAGCCAAAGGCCCAGATGGCAAGTGGACAGGGAAGCCATTGGCTTATCGAGAGTCCAACAATGTTCACCTACTTATAACCCGCCCTCCTGATATATGTGTCAACCTTGTTTTTAAACATATTCACGCTGCTAGCAGTTACACAATCTGTAGACAATTTGTTCCATTCATTTATTGTCCTCTGTGAGAACGAGTGCTTCCTGATGTCCAATCTACATTGATCCTTTACTAATTTTACCTCATGTCCTCTAGTTCTGCTATCCTTCTTGAGTGAGAAAAACATATTTCTATCAATATTTTCATACCCATTCAATATCTTAAAAACTTCAATCTGATCTCCTCTTAACCTCCTTGTCTCTAGAGTTGTTAAACCACATTCTTTCAGGCGTTCTTCATAACTAAGGTCTCTAAGTTCTGGAATCATTTTAGTTGCTCTCCTTTGTATGCGTTCAAGCGTATCTATATCCTTCTTACGATATGGTCTCCATGCTTGTATACAGTATTCTAAATGAGGTCTAACTATTGCTTTATAAAGAGGTATAATTAACTTTTTTCCCTTGTATGTTATGTTTCTTCTAATCAATCCAAGAATTTGATTACCCTTTGAAGCTGCAATACCACGCTGCTCTGAAACTTTCATATCAGCGCTTATTGTAACTCCTAAGTCCTTTTCTTTTACAGTAGTACCCAGAACAGTATCTCCCATTTTATAGTTTACATTCAAGTTCCCATGTCCTGTATGTAGGCATTTACATTTCCCAAAATTGAACAGCATCTGCCATTTCTCAGACCATTTCACTAATCTGTCTAGATCGTTTTGTAAATGTTGTTTATCACCATCAGTATTAACCTTTCTAAACAGTTTTGTGTCATCCGCAAATTTCAGTACGTTACTTGTTATGCTGTCGTCCAAGTCATTGATATAAATTAAGAATAATATAGGTCCTAATACTGATCCTTGAGGTACCCCACTCAAAACCGATTTCCAATTTGAAACTTCTCCATCTACTACAACTCGTTGTCTTCTGTCAGTCAGCCATTGTTCTATCCAGTCAGTTATGCTATCCCCGATACCATGGCCTTTTAATTTAAGTAGCAATCTTTGATGTGGCACTTTGTCAAAAGCTTTCTGAAAATCTAAGTAGATAATATCTACTGGCGATCCCACGTCTATCCACTTAGTGATTTCTACCAAAAAACATAACATATTTGTTAAGCATGACCTCGCTTTAAGGAATCCATGTTGAGATGAATTTAATAATTTATGCTTAACGAGGAAGTCCACCATATGGTCTTTAATTAACCTTTCTAATAATTTACAAATCACTGACGTTAAACTCACTGGTCTGTAATTCTCTGACTTATTTCTCGAACCCTTTTTAAATAATGGTATGATGTTTGCTTCTTCCCATTCAAACGGAACAACTCCCTCTTTTAATGACAAGTTGAATACTCTTGCAAGTGGTACACTGATTTGATCTACTGTTTCCATTAGTAATTTTGGAGGAATCCCATCCACTCCCGGTGATTTGTTATCCTTCATTGCCTTTATTTTCTTAGCTACCAATTCTGGAGTTACAACTAACGGTCCTAAATATTCAGATTTAGCCCTCTGAAATTTAGCATCAGCAACTGGTAATGAACTAATATCTTCTTTGGTAAACACTGAACTGAAGTAACCATTTATGTCTTCCGCTATTAAAAACCCCTGTGATATTATATTTCCAGCACTGTCTTCTAGAGGTCCAACCTTGTCTTGTACGTTTTGTTTACTCCTGACATATGCATAAAAACTCTTGCTGTCATTTTTTATGTTACATGCCAGTTTTTGCTCATAGCTTCTTTTAGATTGTCTGATTTCAGTTGTAGCTGCATTAAGTGCCTGTTTGTATTTTGCATAGTCTTCTTCCTTTCTGGTACGCCTATAAAACCTCCACATAGTTTGTTTTAGCATTATTTTTCTAATAGCCTCTTTTGACAAGTGTTTCTTTCTACACCGTTTTCCTTGTTTTCGGAAGGGAACAAATTTATCGATGATACTCTCAATTTCATATTTTAGAATATTCCAACATTCAATTGCGGTCTTATTCATCAGCATGTTATTCCAATCTAGCTGTGCTAAGTATTTTCTCATATCTTTGTAGTTACCTTTGTGGAAGTTTCTCTTGTACGCTTTCTTATTTTTACTTTCTGATTTTACATTGATGTCAAAATGTATTTGATTATGGTCACTATTACCCAATGGTTCAAATATTTTTACATTGTCCACTAATTCTTTTTGTGATGACAAAACTATATATAATACATTTTCTCCCCTGGTTGGTTCTAGTACGTACTGAATAAGAAAGCTATCCTGGATTAAACATAGAAATTGTTGATCCTCAATCCCTGTGCTCTCTAGAGAATTCCATTGTATGTGTCCATGGTTAAAATCTCCCATTATGATACATTCCCCTTTACTAACTTCCTTTATAGCGTTTTTTATTTTTGTGTTGTCCTCTTCGTTTATGTTTGGACTTCGGTAAACTAATCCAATAGTTAATTTTGACTTTCCTGAAACAATTTTGCACCAAACAGCTTCATCGCAATCTGCTTCCCTTTCTAGTTTTATTTCATAAGCCTGAATAGATTCTTTAACATATAAAATAACTCCCCCGCCCCTTCTTCCTATTCGATCTTTCCTAAACATTACGTATCCTGTCAGTCCTAATTCAGCATCTGTTATATCTATGTTAGCCCATGATTCAGTTATACCAATTATGTGAGGGTCAATATCTTCTACCATAATGTTTAATTCGTTTTTCTTATTTACTATGCTCCTTACATTTAAACATACGCATCTATAACCTTTTTCAGAGATGTTTTTCGGATGATTTGATATTGGTTTATCTGTGCTAGTGGCCTCTTGTTCTGCTTGAGACACCTCTAGGTAACCCCCCTGCACTTCTAGTTTAAAGAATGTTTACTTCCAAAAATATTTGTCATTGTACCCAAGTCGCTATCTACTGCTGCTGAAAGTTTGTCCGCGAATACTGCCGCCCCCTTTCCACTTAAATGAAGCCCATCCTTCATGTACATATCTGCCCTCCCAACAAAACTTCCCCATAAATCCACAAATCCAACTTCCTCTTCCCTACACAGCCTCTGGACTAACATGTTAATTGCCATCCCCCGACAATTTCGATATTTGTGACCCCTCCTGCCCATTACAGGTAAAATCCCTGACAGTATTACCTGCTCAACCCGCGTCTGTTTTAGTGTTCTGACCAACTGCCTATATTTCCTAACTATGGCAGTTGTACCCTCCCTCTCTACGTTATTTGTCCCTACGTGTACTAAAACAGATCCACCCTTACCCGAGCCTATGATGTTTTTTACCCTCTCAGTTATCGCCTCTATTTTGGCTCCAGGCAAGCAGACCACCACATCATCTCCCGTGTTTAAGACTCTGTCGGTCTTCCTAACTATCGAATCCCCCACTATCACTGCTGCAGAATAACTCTTCCTTTCGATCCCCTCCATCACATTCTGTCCTGACCCCTTCCCTCCTCTCTCCCCCACTTCCCACTCCTTTGCTCTTGTCTCTCCCACTCCCCTCTCCTTCACTCCGGTTGTTTTCCCTCCCGTCTCCCCCACTCCCTTCTCCTTCCCTCCTGTCTCCGCTACTCCCCTCTCCTTCACTCCGGTTGTCTTCCCTCCCGTCTCCCCCACTCCCTTCTCCTTCCCTCCTGTCTCCCCTACTCCCCTCTCCTTCACTCTGGTTGTCTTCCCTCCCGTTCCTTTCCTTCCCGTCTCCTTACGTCCTGTCTCCCTATGACCTGTCACCTTCCCTCCTCTCAGCTTCCTCCCAGGCTGAGGTGAGCTCTCCCTAGCATCTCTTGTGTCTGTCCCCACTTTATCGTCTACAGTTCCCCCACCGGAACTACTGGCACAACTCCCCTAATACAGCAACAGCCAGATAGAAAAACATTGTAGTATGCAAAGGACAACAATGTATCGTATGTATCTCTGTTTGAGCAATATGCATTTTCCCAGGTGGTTGTATTCATATAAATGACGTACTCTTCTTGACTACAGCATGCTCATAAAAATAAAATATCCTTTGAAAAGAAGGATGTACAGTGAAATAATAAATAACAACATTAAACAAATCAAGCTGGTTACCAAAACAAAAGCCGTTACCACTCTCCGCTAATACTGATTTATTAGAACAAATATAAAAGTTAGTTTCTTAATCTAATGTGACATTCTCCCTTCCCCCACAATTCATCGTTACAGTTTTTGCAATGTCTGTTCCATTCATAATCCAATGAATTTCCAAGAGGACCATGAATGACTTGCTTCCAAGGCGGTTATGTCTACTTATGACACCAACCTCTACCAACACACAAAGTGGGGATAGGCAAGAGCGATCCGATTGAAGTGACCCTTGATATTGTTCACTCTTGGTCCACCAAAATTGTTCCTGGCTGCTGTAGCACCTGCAAAAAAACCTCAAGTAAAGGTATGTTTATGTTTACACAGCACTGTATCCAGTCCTTGGGATTGTTCAACGTGCTTAACAGTTCACCCCCTGGCTGACCTGTTCATTCCAACACCTTCTGAACTTCTCTGGAAAGCATTAAGCAATGCTGCAATTACTGTGTAAAGATTATTCGTTCACATTTCCACACTTGTCTGTACCTGGGTACTCATTTACAGCTGAGTGAACTGTGGTAATGTGGTGGAACAAAATTGCCAAAGCTCTGATACGGCAGCAATTGGATTTGAACAAGGGTTCCCTCAGCCGAGTCTGGCGTTCTATAGCAACCATGCTTACTTATAAACATTACATTATTAAGACGGCATGCATCTGCCACATCACCTTTTCCCACATACCATTCTCGTTTAAACAACTTTGTTTTTGTTGCAAAGACAAGTGTTTGGCCAAGAAATTCACAGAAAAATACGACGGAATATCAGGCAGCGGCAGCCATGTTTATTAGCTTAACGGACCTGGTTGCTAGGCAAACAGTCGTAAACGTAATGGTTTGGACAAGTGCGTTTCTAATGTAGGTACATGCATTTTTTTGACAATTCGGAATTGAATTTGGATTAAGTTTTAACTAAATTTAACACTATGGTATTGGCGCGCTGCTGAGCTCGGTTTTCAGAGGATTTTGGCGCTATAAAAGTCTTCTTTATTGTATTGTATTATTCAGTCATGACAACCACACAACAAACAGCACAGACTCAACTTTCATTCAGATTCTTTGCTTTGGTTTCTATATACCTGCAAACATAATTGCTACAAGCCCTCCACGCTGCTGCCTTACGGAATTTAATGCATACTATTGTACTTAATTCCCATCATAGCCCTAGATAGCTGAAGTCAGTTGATTCCCGAAGGTCTGAGCCATCCTTGGTCTCACTTTTCCCACTGATATCTCAATTTGTCTTAGCCATTATTGCGCCTGTTGAATTCCTTCAGACAGAAGTGCGATGTCATCAACAAAGTCGA
Source organism: Lamellibrachia satsuma (assembly GCA_033239005.1). Classification (NCBI taxonomy): domain Eukaryota; kingdom Metazoa; phylum Annelida; class Polychaeta; order Sabellida; family Siboglinidae; genus Lamellibrachia; species Lamellibrachia satsuma. The sequence continues at coordinate 9,216,253 of BSQZ01000017.1, forward strand.
AGTCTGTGACAACCGCCGGTCCAATCTGTCTATACTTAATTCTGCTCCTTTCTATTTTAAAGCCTAACTCTTCTTCTTTTCCACAAATGGCCGCCCTTAAAGCAAAGTCGATGACTATAACAAAGAGATATGGCGCAAGGGTGTCTCCTTGTAGCAATACAGCCAGAATCTCAAAAAGGGCGGTTTTCCTACCACGCGTTTTCTGAATTTGTCCTAGCTATATTGGTTGTGGGTGGAGTCGAAGGCCTTCTTGAAATGTATGAACGTTATTGTGGCAGGTTGTTTGCCCTCATTCTCTCTATTATATTAGGGTAGATTACATGTTCCATTGTAGTTCTTCCACCTCGAAAGCCATTGTGGTTGCACCTTAAGTAGATGTCAAGTTCGGGGATTGTTCTAATTAAGATCATTCAGTTGTAGCTTAATTTTTGTCCACGATGTGTGTTAATTGCACGATATACCTTTTGTAGTGTAATTGCAGTAATATTACGACACAACGATATATCCGAGATGCAAAACAAATCTTTAATCACACAGTCACACTAACTGATATGCTTAACAGCAGGCCATGTTAGCAGAAGCAAATGGTTAAAGACAGCCTAAGGAATGAAACTTCACGCTGGACGGGGTGTAGACGGGTACGGACCATAGTCACTTTTTCCATATACCATTATAACGTTCTTGTGCCTCATTGAAAATGTATTCTACAATTTTTGTCACAGCACATGAGAGACCCACTAAGACACCCAGTGTGTGAAATTCGTGAAAATTACATACGTTCTTTTCGCACTAATTGCTTCAACGCATGACACCCCTGCATTTCTGCCATGAAATTCCCCGGTTTCCAAACTATGAGTACATCCTGCCTAATCGCCACTGTGTCCTTACGCAATAGGTATATCAACCGACAAATTGCATAATTTCAAATCTCAGATGCTACTATGCACAAAAACATCACTTACACTCGCACAATTTCTGATCTCACTAATACACCCAAACTGCACAATTATTTTTTCCTATGGACTCTTTATATGTAATGGTGGATGCATTCTGATTGTGGTCCGTGCCCAGACACGTTCTTGTGAAGGACAAACTTCCGACGAAACCTAGCGGATTAGTTTGGTGTAGGTACATTTCATAACCTGATAGATGGCGACACTCGTGCAGAACGTCAAGTAAAAAATAAGGATTTCAAACCAAGCAAAAAGCCACGTCTGGTGATAACAGGATTGGAGTTAGTGACCATAACAATCGTTATAGATCATAATAAATAATACACGGTTCTCTTAGTACACACATACACTGTTGAGCATGATACAAGACAACCCAGTATTACATTAGTTAATGGAGTCAGACCACAGTTGAAAATTGCATTGGTGGCCATGTTAACGTTTTGTTAGATTATAAGAAAACGTGACCACTAAAAATTCTGAAACGTTTTCACAGCAACTGCCATCATCTCATTGACATGCTGACCAAGTTTTATCAAAATCACATACCTCCAGCTCTTTTAAAACGCCCCGACGTGCGATGCCCATCAATTTTGACAAAAATAGCCTTGTATTCATGCGCCCACGTGGCCCATAGCAGAAAAATTCCCATAAATCCCTCCGCCTTTTAAACTCTCAAAAAAATGCACCATTTCACAGCCAATAGCTTCTACAAACAAACCTGTGAATATGCCTGCTCAATTGCACTTATGTCACATCGTATGAATTCTTTAAATTCACATATCGCAATTTAATACGCCCTACATTCGTGTGAAACAATAAACAGGAAGGTCAACTGTGGTCTTACCCCTAATGGTGCAGTGCAAGAGTGGCATCCATCCACAATGTACAGGACTGATTCGGATAATAAATAAACCGCAATAGGGAATATATTTAAATGGTAAACAATTGTATATTATTGGTACTTTAACAGCCTTAGTTATTTTGAAGCCTAGCTGATGCACAGAAATCAGATACTTTTATTGATATCTCTGTAACTTACTTTTTAAATAAAGAAATGGAAAAGACGTGACTCAGTGTGAAATTGTGCAGTTGGCTATATAAGCATGCTCAAAAAATATGAAGGCACAAACTTCAGTTGTTTATGTTCAGATAAATATATTGACTATTAAAATATAATATTATTGTTAAAATGTATATTAAAAAAAAATATTTAATGCAAAAACTTAAATGATAACAAAATAATTCCTAATATACTGGCAACCAATGGATTATATAAAATTCCGCAAAATCTTTTAAAAAATGCATAATCCAGTTTTCTAATTGCTAACTTAGTGAAATTTTCAGCGTTGGCCAGAATACAATTTTCACAAATATGAATATGAGTGTCTATAATTAGTAAAACAACAGGTGAATGGGTGCTACTAGAGCATGTGCCCGTAGCACTCTCTTTCCATTGTCCATATCCATATGTAGTTCATCAGTCCGTACTTGGTTGAGTGTTTCTTGTCTCTGTTGATGGCTGAAGTTTCTCACTCAACCTTCGACAAAGTCTAAAACATAATTATTGCAAAAATACTATTACTAACATATAAATACATGCCAGAAAACACCTCACGTTGTGAAACATAAACTGTGGTAAGCTGGAACAGAGGTCATCAATCACATGTGGTTAAATACGAATAACAAGTGATATCAAACTGATACTCAGGATTTTTCTAAAAACAAAAACAATAATAAGAGAATATGGCATGTAATTATAATTAGATGATTGTTAATACAGAATCACTGACTATTTATACTTTAGATCACAGTAGAGTGAGGACAAAAGGAGCACAGTTTTAAATCCATTATAATATTGATAGCATAAAGCATGTTTAAAAAGTTCACCCTTATTTAAAGGACAGGCTGGTCTGGAAATAGGTTATGTCAACTTTTTGTCAAATCTTAAACATTTCTTACGTCATTTTGACTAAATCTACAGTTTTTTATGATTATGTGGAGAGAACATCACTTATGACATCATAACTAATCTGCATGACATTAACCATGGTAACCAGATATTCTTAGAAAATGCTAATGGGGTGGCTTTGTCCCATGAAAAACAGAATTCATATCAAATTTGTTTATTTATTTTAACAAACAATACATCATATTGTGCAATGAAGCAGTTTGGCTGAACAAATAATATTATTGATGAAAATATGATTTTTGCCACATGTTACATTGACAAAAATATTTGTTCAATGTTAAAAATCACATTTTTATCAAACTTATTAAATTGGAATATTTGGATTTCAAACAAATCAGACTCCACCACTCTACAATGTCTCTTAGTGAGAGTTGTACTGATAACGTGAGCTGTAGACGATCACGTAGACATGGGTTGTTTATACCTACCAGTTCTTGAGGATCAACATCGCCGTGGGAAACTGCACAAGAAATCTCACTGATGTTGATCTGTGAGAAGCCACGCACAACTTTCTCATCCTGAGATGTGAGAAATATCACTGATCAGCTTAGAGTAACGAAAATTTAACAAGATTTAACAAGACTGCCATCATAAAACAATTTCCAGATGGCAAGTGGACAAGGAAGCCATTGGCTTATCGAAAGTCCAACAATTTTCTCATCTATGTGTAGCCGGCCTTTATCAAATATCTGTCAATTCTATTTTTAAACATATTCACACTACTAGCATTAACACAATCATTTGGCAGTTTGTTACATTCATTTATCACCTTCTGTGAGAAAGAGTACTTTCTCATGTCCAACCTAAAATGGGAGAGGCAACGGCTGAATGTGAATGGTATTGTTGGAAGATGGTCTGAAATTCAGTGATTGGAGTAGGGCCTGCATTTGTTACTAATTTTTTTGTTAATGCTACATCTAAGACTGTTTATAGGATTCTTATGTGAAGCGTATTTGTGAATCTCGATTGCAATTTCAAACCGTGTAAGCGAAGCCAACATCAGCGATTCATGTCAGCGGCAGCGTCAAGCAAACAACAAGTTGACACTCATTCATTGACATTGTTCACCTGTTTCTTGAGGATTGTCAAAGCAACTCTAAGTAGGTTTAAGCATGCCCATTTGTCATCCCCCGTGGCAGAAAATCAGGGTTCACGACCAACAGCCTTATATCCAAATCCGCGATAGAACATTGTTTTCCCCACTACACACCACGCTGTTTGTATTTTCCATTTTGGAAATAAAATATTTTCCATTTTGGAAATAAAATATTTCGATAAAAAAATCACGAAAATAATTATTAATGTCCGCCTTAGCAGGGACAGAATACCAAAATATCCTGTCCGCTGTCCACGTTAACCAGGTGTCCCCTCATCAGAGGGACATTAGCATGGTAAAACAGTCCGTACATTGAGAAAGTGTCCCGACATAGCAGGTGTCCGCTCATCGGAAGGCCGTTGAAGGCAGGTACTAGTGTACTATCAATAACATACACTTTGGAGTTCAAATTGGTATTGATAATATTGCATGATGGAATGTAAATTTTAGCAACAGTTTGAGACTATCATTCTAGCTGTATTCTCTCTTAAAAAATTATCCTTGACCTATGTGTTATGTTGACCATGCTTCAATCTGTATAGTTATTGGTCAAAACAAATAAATGTGTCTGTCTGCCTGAATACATTATTTTACTTTTATTTCGTTATTTGTATATGTACATTTGTCAACATTTCCCTATTCCTACAAGGTGTATTAAGGGGGAGGGGGTTCTGAGAATTAGAATACTTCTAAAAAAAATTTATAAACATAATATAATTATGAACTGCTGCATGTTGGATTTCACTGAAGCTAACTTCTGTTTAAAATTTTCAGTTCTCAAAAACGTCAGCTTTTCTACATCACATTGGCTCAACAAACTTGACTACTTACAATGCTCTGTGCAGCGGCTGCTGGGGCAGTCTTGCTCACAAGGGGTGGCATGTCTCCCAAAAACGCATTACTACATCCAATCTTTGTGTGCTTCTTGTGGACGCAGTACACAATGAAGACGGTGCCAAGAGTGATGGCAATGGTGCCCAGCAGAGACCCAAGGATGGTGGCAACCAGCAGCGAACCAGCTGTGAGAAGCAACACATAATATTAGGGAATAGCACATTGTTTGTTGATGTCACGACAGTGCTACCAGCGAGATAACATTATCTGGCTGGTAACCCTCGAGTGACATCAACAAGTAGTTTGTCATTTCCATTATATAAGGACTGATTAAAAGTTTAACATACGTTTTCACTTCCTATGTTTACAAAGCTGGGGCCGATTTCATGAAGCATTCATATCATACAAAGGTTGAATTCTCAGAACAAGGTAGTTTTATTGCCGTGCATTTTCCCCCACGATAATACGCAGCTGCCTCGTTCTAAAAATACTTGTTAAGCCTACGTTTCTTAATAATGTAAGACATTACATAAAATTGGTTCCATGGGGTGTGGGGTAGCAGCTGTTTTGTGCAAGGTCATGCATTGATTTCTCAAAATATTGTTTATTTTCTGACCACAGTACGTATGGGTGCTTGTTTTAAGTGATCATAGTTCGGAAGGGTGCTTGCTTTAAGTGATCACAGTTCTTAAGGGTGCATGCTTTATGTGACCACAATATGTAAAGTTGCTTGCTTTAAGTGATCCCAGTTCTTAAGGTTGCGTGCTTTAAGTGATCACAGTTCATAAGGGTGCTTGCTTTACGTGACCACAGTACGTAAGGGTGCTTGCTTTAAGTGATCCCAGTTCTTAAGGGTGTGTACTTTAAGTGATCGCAGTTCATAAGGGTGCTTGCTTTATGTGACCACAGTAGTTTTGCATTAAGATGGTTGAAGTGCCACCTGAAGTTACTGAAGTTGCACACAGGTCGATGTAAATCAAAGTTTCATGTGGGAGTTGGGGGGTTCAGGTTAAATGACATAGGTCTTGTGTTGTACAGTCTCGATGCCTTAAGATTACATTATAATCAATGAACCCATAGATGCACAAACCTAAATAAAAATGTACATCTAATGAGCATTACATATCTTCCTTAAAATTATTACTGTAATACAAACAACTAGTAATACGAACAAAAACTAGTGATATGAAAAAAAAATAGTAATACGAATACAGCAGGTACCTACCTTCTCGTCTAACACGTCTGCAAGAATGAAGAAAAAACTCAAATATAAAGGTTTATGGTAACAATAATCATTATTCATTCATATTTTACAGAGATGTGAAATAAAACCAGCCGTATATTGGACTAACTCAAATAAATAACTACAACAGTTTCCAACAGACGCACATTGCGCCACTGTGAAGGCTTGGATGCATGTTTATTAGTTTCTGAAAAGGGGTGCAAGCTAATAAATATATTGCTAAATTTTAGGCAAGTGTGCTAATTAGCATTATACGCTATTGTTTTTAAACGGAAATATGTGAATGCTTTATTGATCTTTACACATGGTTCTCATGCCAATGTTATTATAACTGTGTGCTTCACTCCTAAAAATCTTATGTTTCTCACCTGGTTTCACTTCTAAAAAGGGGGTGCACTATTAGTATTATTAGCTTCTATTGGAAACTATACGGTATCTAGTAATAAAATAAGTATATCAATCGTAATGAGTATAATTTATTATTAGGTAATGGTTCCCGGTAAAAACTACTGTATCGCTGTGCTGTAAATGTAGATAAGTCTCTCTCTCCTTTCTCTCTCTCAACCAATTTCTTAATTTTTTTTAATGTTGTTAAAAAGAAATAATGATATAACAGTCTTTTCCCGTCACCACCCACAAGTTAGCTGCAGTGAATAATGAACTATCAAAGTTAATTCAATGTAATAGAGGAGAGAGCACGTAAGTCTACACTTCTGTTCTCTCCATTTTCAACACAAGATTTTAGTACAATATGATTGTAATTACTCTTGTCGCACAATGTATTATATCTTTTTATATGCATGATTTAAATGAGTGTTGTATTGCGTTGTGTGTATATATGTTTTGCATTAACATGAATCAAACTATGAACATTACATTATATGTAATAATTATATTACATAATGTTGGAAACAAACTATTGTTATTACACCAAATTGCTTCCTCACAATCAGTGTTATTTAATATGCTTGGGTAGATTATTTAGTATATATATATATGATTACTCCCCCCCTCGTTCTTTCTCGCCTATCCTTCCTAAACATTACATAACCTGTCGGTGATAACTCAGCATCTACTATATCTTTATTTGCCCATGATTACGTGAGGATCAATATCTGCTACCATAATGTCTAACTATTTTTTTATTATGCTCCTGGTATTTAAGTTTTAGATTTTAAAAAATCTGGATTTCCCCGCTCACTGGCTAGTCCTACTTTAAGTTATCGTCTGTTGGGCCATAAACAAAACAAGGATGATTTAACCTACTTTGATGAGTTTTAATAAGAAATATGGAAACGTGCATAGAATAACCGAATGCACGAAATACAAATATATAATATGTATATATATATATATATGTACATAATATAATATATTATACATGTGTATATATATATATATATATATATTATATAACCATGGCTACAAGCATCCACGATTTCCAGTGCGGTAATACTATCACCATAGCAACAATAGCACAACCACCTTGTCTGATTAACTAATGCGGTAAAATAATTGACTTATAATAATGTACAATTGAGTTTATTTCACATTGTGTAAAATCCATAAACAGAGACACAACCACAACTTGAGCATTTCTTAGATGTCCAAACACAACAGTGCCATTCATAGGAACATTATTTTGGGGATAAAGATAAATCATGTAATACTACAGTGTCCCCAAATGTGGAAAACGTAACTAGCAGTGTTGCCGAACGGCAACTATCGTCCCAATGTTGTTTGCATTGCGAACTTTCAAAATGGCCGTTCACAATCAGGTTCACCAGGCAACTGGGCTTTCTCATGACATGTAGAATTCATAGAGTTACTTTGGTATGACAGTAATATTTGTTAATATGAGATGGACTTTCAGAAAACATTTGTCATTACATAACTACTCCTATCGGTGCTCTATTACTGACACACGCAAGAGACAAACAACGTCAACAATTATTCAATTTAATGCAGCATAAAAGTTCATGGAGAAAGTAATAACCATGATTGGAAAGGGCAATGCCACAATGCTGGGGGTGTGGCAGGGGTTTCACCCTCCCATCATTTTTTGAGAGTCCACCTCCACCAAATTTTAGGACCAACCTCCCATCTCTTGCCACAAACCCTCACAATGCAATGGTGGTCTTCCAAAACTAATTCATCTTCATACATATTTAAACATGACACAAATACTGACTGGGATCCGATATAATATCTACACTAATCAAATGCTCTACTACATGATGGACATTTTACAAAGCAATTGGCACACACACACACGCTATAGATTGGTTTGGTGCTAGAAAATAATAAAATGCCAAAGCTTACTATATACTACACACTACAACTTTCACTAGACTATGTAGTGAAAAGTTGTAGTGCACAAATTCATTTCCACGAAAGTCTAAAATACTTATTTTACATAATTACACAAATTTACCAGACACCACTCATTATGACAACTAATTCTCATGACTGTTTCACACAAACATAAAGACACATTATTGTACATGCCACATGGCAACTGGCAACTATTGTATGGTACAATATGCCAGTAAATCCCATACATTCCTGTACATGACATGTGTGTTGCATAACGCTAACCAAGGTCATCAATGACTTCACATAAACAGCACACCAGTGGCAAGGAAATTACATCACATCATGTGGCTTGTTAAATCGTATCCCCAGTGTCTTCCAACTGTCTATAACAACCAACCGATGCAAGAGGGAATACTAACTAATTAATTACAATATGTTAGAAGTCACTAAGAATAATAAATCCAGAATGTTTCTACTATGAGACATGCCATTTTAAAGTATCTAAAATGGCATACCTCGTAGTAGACTTTTAAACATCCTGGACAGTCGCATGAATTCCAGGAGCGTTACAACTATGGTTCTACAGTTAATTTAACATTAAATACTTTCACCTACTTTCATACAGACACCTATACAACATTGCAGTGACTGCTTGACACAGAGTTGTGACTTTCACACTAATTTCTCACTCATTATAAACAGTAAATTGTGACCTATGAAGACTATCCATGTGTAAGGGTGATGTTGGTTATCGACGAGTTATTTCAGCTTCGTGCACATAAAAACATTCTAGATGATGTTGATCATGGATGAGACTGTCACAGTTATTTCTGCATCATGGATACAGTGAAGTTAACGAAGATTACACACCAGCATTCAGCAAAAAACAGGCATCAAACAAGAACATTGTAGATGAATGAGTGGTACAAGGCAATCTTGAATTGACGAGTATTTGGAAAAGGTGCACCAGTCGAAACTCTCATTTGATGTGACGTAGTAGAAATGTAGCTCCAATTCAGGATACTGGATTCTGACAATACCAGCAGAACGTGAAACATTACTTAATCACCAACCAGGTAAATAAAAAACTTTTAAATTTGTTTTGTCTTTATAATCGCTGGTTTGCGTTCTGGCAACAATGATATAACAGCACAGATCAAATTTAATAAAAAATAACAAATAAAATGTCAGATGGAATAAACGTCGTTCACATTTCCTTGCACTCGGTGTGGTGGCTGTATTAAAACGCTGCAGTCCCAGCAACAACGAGCCACTGAATGCACATGCCAAGTGCTTGTCTTGATTCAGAGCGACCAATGAAATGTGAGGTGTGTTCTCAGTCAAGGGGTTGCAGATACGAGAGGGGAACATTTCCCCGCTGTGTGCCTCTTTCTACAAGAACCCAGTCAGCGGGAAGACCAGGAATGTTGTAGAAGGTTATGACCTGAAGAAAATAAGACAATGGTTGCATATGACAGACAGACAGAGATTTCTTTGTTCAGTCGTACAGTGTAACAATAGCAATACTATAAATGAAATGTACATGAAATGTAAACACTAATTCCGTTACAATAAAAAGAAAGAATACTCCAACAATAACAATTATACTAAAAAGGAAGAATAACCCAACGGTTTTCACTAAGTATGATTTTTGTTGGCATATTTATTGCAAGTAAAATCAATATTTATGTTAATTAATTATTAAGTGGATTTTGGTAGTCACAACATTTCAACTAATAGGAGCCACCCTTAGTTTTGTGATTTCTTTATTATTAATCTCCAACATAAAAAAGAAGTGTGCATAACAGTTTCATAATGTTTTATATGATGTGTAAGCTAATCTAGTCAAATACAGGAGATCTGTGCTAACTACTGTTATTCTGGCATTCTTTTGAAATAGAAGACTATCATTGGAGTCCTGGAACCCGGATTCATGCTATGCATCCACTTTCCTGCTTTTAGTGAAAACAAGTTTAAAAAAGACAATGAGTCTATCATAAATGCACTTTCAGCTAGTCTTAGGAATGCTGAAAAACTTGGACAAAAACGCTTGTAAAGACATACTCTTGGGATTTGGTTATTAAAATATTCATTACAGTTGGTACGAGTCAAAGAAATAATTATACCAACATTGAAGTACAGCTGAACTTTGTATATAAGCACTTTAGTTGGATTTTGCAAAAATTTCCTACACACGTGTCATCAATAATATAACACAACCCTACAAAATGTTTCACATTTTCACCAATCTGTGTAAAAGAAACCAGTTAACTGATGATATGAAAATGCACATAGTTTTTCATATGAAAGTTCTTGAAATGTCTTTTAATCACATTCTATTTTAACTCTTCAATTTATTTAAAATTATTTAGCATTACCTTGTTAGCGCCTTTGAGCAGGTTTTTAACCCGGATACACAACGCATTATAAATGTATAATAAATAAATAAAATAAATGGAATGAACACCGATTTCCATAGGCTAACTTAATGACTGTTTTACAGGACATTCCAATACTGAATTTATTAGTATTTATAACATCTCAGTTGGTTTGAAAGTAATATCCACACAAAACGTCTTACTATTGTGACCTTTCATCTCTTGATATTTTTAAAACTACAGGTGTACAACATTTGGCAGTGAATTAAAAGACATGCATGTTTTTTACATATATTATAGATCGTCTTCACGAACAATGGATCAAAGCAAAAATACAATGACAGTAATAATATAAATAAACCAATAAAAATACTCGAAAACAATACTACACAGAACTGAAAGATATTTATTACATAACATAAGAAGACAATCCGTAAAAAGTGGACCTTAAAATGTGTTGATTCTTCCCTCAATAAATTCTATTCATGTGAAACTATTCCTATATAAGACCATATCTCTACATCTAGTCATCTGAAGATAGTATCTACACCATGTCCCTAGATTTCCAATGTTCTGTGTTAACAGGTAGGTGAACATACACAGGGTAATTAACACTTCATATCAAGTTAATGAAGAATTGTAAAAAAGTTGTGGACAAACCACATTTTTACAAAGAATGGAGCAAACAAATCTGTAAAAAAATTATAGAGAAAATATTTTTGCTACTAAATTATGGAGAAATCGATTTTTCTCAAAACTGAGGAGAAACCATTTTTTTTTACAAAACTGGATGGAAAAAGCTACTTTATTTCAAAATGGTGGAGAATCACAAATTTTACAAAGTTGTGGAGAAATAAATTTTGTCATCCAAAATATGGGATAAATAAAAAAGTTCAAAATGGTGAATGGAGAAAACAAATCTATTAGAACATTTTGGGAGAAATAGAAATTTTACAAAGCTGTGGAAAAATCAACTTTTTTACCAAAAAACAAACAAACCTAATTTTAAAACATTCTTCAAGCATGGTTTCATAGTTGTCAATGTGAAATTATTACTAGCCACCCGTGTCCCACATATTGGGGGATGCATTGGTTAATTCAACACTACTTGCAAAACTCATCCTACCATGGAAGCAACTGACAGTTCTGATGTCTAACATATACAAGGTTACAGTGACACAGCATTACAACAAACTGACATGACTGATGAATCTAGACAACTCGAGATCGTTCTAAGTCCTGTGCTGACACCACAACAAAAGAACTAGTCAGTATACAGGCAGATCATGCACAGGTAATGACCAGAGAGTGGATACAACAAGCAGACAGGTAAAAGCATAAGGTACCTCATTCCCTTAGTTAGATAGAACTCTTCCTGTTACTGGCCAAACACGTTAGCATCCTACAAGAGAGGGAGATACCTACTTGAGCCACACAGTACGGTCACAAACTTCTACAGGGACTCTATTTACATCAACAACTGCTTCACAAAGTCACAGTTTAAATTCCACTTTACATATCTAATTGCTTAAGTTAATACTGTTTGCGTGGGTAAAAATTCTAAACGTTTTTATCGTAAAAGCATGTCATAAGTAAAAACTACATATACTTAATAATCTTGACCATGCAAATGTGTTTTAATTAACTATAGTTTTTAAATGTAATTTCATCGTTTTCCATTTATGAATATTAATATTGACCTTGACAGTCAGCATGCAAAGTAAAGATGGTATCTGGGGCTAAACATTAAAATTAAACAGATAACAGTGAAATTATATTAAAAAGTTGTGATTCACTAGAACATGTTTGGCTGGTAAAGATGTTGGAACAGATACAACCATAATACTAGAATTTTATAATTAAAACTACCAGACTTTGTAGCTCTAACATGGTTAAATGGTGCACTCCATTGTACGTCTACGAGAAGGCATGAACATGAGAGGGTACCGCAACATTAACAAGATTTGCCATCCAAGCCAAAGGCCCAGATGGCAAGTGGACAAGGAAGCCATTAGCTTATCGAGAGTCCAACAATGTTCACCTACTTATAACCCGCCCTCCTGAGATATGTGTCAACCTTGTTTTTAAACATATTCACGCTGCTAGCAGTTACACAATCTGTAGACATTTTGTTCCATTCATTTATTGTCCTCTGTGAGAACGAGTGCTTCCTGATGTCCAATCTACATTGATCCTTTACTAATTTTACCTCATGTCCTCTAGTTCTGCTATCCTTCTTGAGTGAGAAAAACATATTTTTATCAATATTTTCATACCCATTCAATATCTTAAAAACTTCAATCTGATCTCCTCTTAACCTCCTTGTTTCTAGAGTTGTTAAACCACATTCTTTCAGGCGTTCTTCATAACTAAGGTCTCTCAGTTCTGGAATCATTTTAGTTGCTCTCCTTTGTATGCGTTCAAGCGTATCTATATCCTTCTTACAATATGGTCTCCATGCTTGTATACAGTATTCTAAATGAGGTATAACTATTGCTTTATAAAGAGGTATAATTAACTTTTTTCCCTTGTATGTTATTTAGATTAGATTATGTAATTAGATTATGTAATTGTTTTAAACACACATTAGATTGCCTACTGACTAACTAGACTGTACCTCAGAAATGCATTGCTCTCTACAGAACAATGAACTATTTTGGACAATAAAGTAATATATTTGTCTAAAATTAACTACCAGGAAACTGTCAGCAAATACAAACATAACCGACACGTAATGTACATGGTCGACTTGACGTACATATAGACGACTTGACATACATATGGACGACTTGACATACATATGGACGACTTGACATACATATGGACGACTTGACATACGTATGGACGACTTGACGTACATATAGACGACTTGACATACATATGGACGACTTGACATACATATGGACGACTTGACATACATATGGATGACTTGACGTACATATGCTGTGAGATGAAATAACAAAACTATTTACTTTGTACTGGTTTACTTAATAATGGAAATTAAATAATAACCTCTAAAAATTATGCTTTTGTTCCCATATGTTATCCCATTAACAGCTGATATCATCCACACTAAAAGTAGCATTATATTAAATATATTACGTTTTTATTCAATTCAAATTAATTAAGACATGTTGGAAATATCATGAATTCTGCAAGATCTGCACGAATCAAAATGTTAGATATAGATTAGAATGAATCAGTAACTGTTAAACAATGGGGAATTTTCTACAAGTAAACATGAATATTAATTCCAGTAAGTATGCTACTTTGTAGTTGGTCATACTTTGACACAATTAAGGAACATCACATGGTCATTATATACGTACGTTTTCATGCACTGTTTACCCCCAGCACATATGCACAACCCCCCCAAAGAATGGACATTGTGGAGTATTAACTGGTCAAAATAATATCTTATTTACATTGTTACTGTTCCAAATGTAGATACACAGACCCAGAATCTGTAATAGTCTAAGGATAAAAATTACAAAGCTTTATGGCATAACACCTGTGAACCTTCCATTGGGATGTAAAATTGTGATGCAACCGTGATATCACCACACCGGTGACGTCACAAGGATATATTGTCATACCTCATCTGCTATCAATGACAATTCCTTCATGTCTGCCGCATCATAGTCATATAGCACTTTTGCCTGTCTCCCGGAGCTCTTGTTACTTGGCGACGAAGTTGAATTTGGAACCGCATTTACGGTTATGCCAGCAGGGTAAAGGGGTACGCTGCCACCACTAGTCACCCCCACCCCCCCACCACCACCACTAGAAGCTGTGTTGTTGCACGAAGTGTGTGAAGCCGACACCACGGAGCTGAAATGCGAGCAGACCGGAAGTAGACACACAAATGGAGCAGGAGTACATCACTGCCTCAAAGACAGCACAAAAGAATTGATAATGGATCTGTGCTTTTCTCTTGTGCTAGAATTCTAACAGTGACATATATTTACCAAACGTAAAAAATTATTTGTAAAATATATTTATCAAACGTAAAAAATTATTTGTGAACACACCATTATTTAATGTGCCAAACATTTTCACCTATTCTGCAAAGATGGGATGATTTCTGATGTGATGATTTCTTAGGGTTTCCGTTTGTTTTTTTAACTTTAAAGCAGCTATAGCCTTAATGAATAGAAAAGCATGATATTGTGAATATTTTGGCAAAAACCTTTTTCACCAATATATCACATGGAGAGAAAGAAAGATCCATTATCAGTCATTCCTAGAGGGAGCCACTTACAATATCATAAATTTCTAAGTGGAAGAATTGTCAGGGGTATAGCTCTCAGCTGCTTGCAGACTTTCACTGTAAACAATGGCAGTTTGATATACATTATTGCTGATAAGCTAAAAGAACAGGAATCATAAGAGATTTCCATTACGTAGTAATTTTTTCATGAATATCTTACAGAAATACATAAATGGAATTGTCTGTCATATAAAGTCATATAATAAATAATAATAATATCTTACTTCCTATAACACGTCAAAGACACTTTCCTATTTTATGTGTAAAACAATCTCAGATGCTGTCATTTATACCTATGTTTGTATAATAAAAACACCATCAAACTTCAAATATCTGCTTATACGTGGCACTCTTTGTTCACCAACAATAGTCAATTAAATGTTGCATGTTGGAAAACACTGTACATAAGTTTTGTTGGTAATAATCATTCTATTGATTAATTGAAGCTGAGCTAATTGCGAGAGAACCATTGAAGTGATTAAAATTTGTGATCTAATGGCTGCTATAATTTGTCCACAAGCATGCATACACTGCACACATACATACATATATACACATATGTACTAACACACCCATGTACGTGTGACACACAAATTTATGTGTACATGCACACATACAAGCATGTGTATGCACACTCGCTCGCACGCACGCACCCACCCACCCACCCACCCACCCACCCACGCACGCACGCACGCACGCACGCACGCACGCACGCACGCACGCACACACACACACACACACACACACACACACACACACACACACACACACACACACACACACACACATACACACACAAACACACACTTACTATTAACTCAGACCTTTGCTTGCGACACACACACAAATAGATTCTCTGTCTCATTTTTGCAAAGAGCGGAACTTTTGTTTCATAATTTTCATTGCTAAAGATTATAAAATATGTGTGAGATTTCAGACCTATGCAGCGAGACTTTGACATTTAGTGCAGAATCCCGAGTCCCGTGGCTTATGCGTGAGAGTTGACATGCATAAACGTACACAAACATTCACCCAGTGACATGTTGAGCGGTGAAGAGAGCACCTACATGCCAATCTGTTTCTGTAGGTCGGCCATGTAGTTCTGGCACTGGGAGTAGTAGATGCTCTGGGCCTCAACGAAGTCATGTAGACAACGCAGATGGTGAGCCTGAACAGACAGATGTACACAGATGGTGAGCCTGAACAGACAGATGTACACAGATGGTGAGCCTGAACAGACAGATGTACACAGATGGTGAGCCTGAACAGACAGATGTACACAGATGGTGAGCCTGAACAGACAGATGTACACAGATGGTGAGCCTGAACAGACAGATGTACACAGATGGTGAGCCTGAACAGACAGATGTACACAGATGGTGAGCCTGAACAGACAGATGTACACAGCGTGAGACAGTCAAACTACAACAGCCTAGTCACATTTATACAGTCACTATGACTTGGCCATAACAGACCAACAGATGGTGAGCCTGAACAGACAGATGTACACAGATGGTGAGCCTGAACAGACAGATGCACACAGATGGTGAGCCTGAACAGACAGATGTACACAGCGTGAGACAGTCAAACTACAACAGCCTAGTCACATTTATACAGTCACTATGACTTAGCCATAACAGACCAACAGATGGTGAGCCTGAACAGACAGATGTACAAAGATGGTGAGCCTGAACAGACAGATGTACACAGATGGTGAGCCTGAACAGACAGATGTACACAGCGTGAGACAGTCAAACTACAACAGCCTAGTCACATTTATACAGTCACTATGACTTGGCCATAACAGACCAACAGATGGTGAGCCTGAACAGACAGATGTACACAGATGGTGAGCCTGAACAGACAGATGTACACAGATGGTGAGCCTGAACAGACAGATGTACACAGCGAGAGACAGTCAAACTACAACAGCTTAGTCACATTTATACAGTCATTACGACTTGGCCATAACAGACCAACGCACTATCAAAATGATACACCTTGCACAATTAAGGGGGCCATTCACAATTTGACATTTACCGATTCATACAAAGTGAACTACAGGGGGAGGGGTGAAGGCATGCGTACTAGTTTTTTTTAAAGGTCGGTTGCAAGCGAAATATTATCACTGTTGTGTCATGTAGCGCCGCACGGTGAACTGTTATGGAACTACTAGTTTTAAATTGTTTAACCGTTCATGACGTGGTGCTGTGATACAGTCCAACATCTCGGAAATTCACAACTTCGAGGAAAAAGTTATCAATATGACACAGTGGAGTTGTTGGAAAATTTTCAACATTTTCAGGTACTAATTCGGGGAGAGGAAGCAAGAAAATTAGTACGCTTTGTACGAATAGTTGAAAGGCGATAATTGTGAACAACCACTAAGTTGGCATACACAATTAAGTATGACATTAGTGCACAACATCATTTTCATAAAACAACAAGTTCTGCTGGTCAAGGACCAATTCTACTGTCTACTAATTATAGGTCTTTACTCGTAGCAACTAGGTTCATATTCCAGTTTGGTCTGCGCGCAGAAAACAATTCAACATATACCTAGCTTAAAACAAAAATATTGGAAAATGTAGGCCAGTCCTCAGGGTTCTGAAAAGGGTGGTTCAGTCGCATACACTCAGCTGACGATTTCTGAGATGATATATGAAAAAGTGACAACTAAAATAACTTCTCTCAAAAATGTGGATTCGGAACCCCCGAGAACAGGCGTGGAATGTCAATGTTTGGGGATGTACACTTATAGACATTGAGTGCAAAGCAGCTGCATTTTAGTTTGATCTCGGACTGCTGAAGTCAAAGTAACCATGTCAACACTGAAGTACACCTGGACTTTGTTGAAGCACTTTAAAAGCATCTTAATAAATTTGCAAAAATTTCCAATGAAATCATATTAGTGGAAAACATGGGTTAAAAGCAACACCATCAGTATAAAATATTATTCTTCAAATACAAATGATGAAGAATACATAACACTTTGTCAATAATGAATTTGACAAAATATGAATTACAAATGATATTGCTTGGTACCTGGAAACCCTGTAAAACAAATGAATAAACCTTTATTTGACATCATTAACTTTTTACGGAAACTTCATAACAGACATATGCTGTGTGTGTGAATAATATAAGAATAGAATCAAGAAATAAGTACTTGGTTGGATTAAGTACTTGTAGTTCACTTGTGTTATTTTGGGTACTCAGTGTTCAACCCCCTTAGGTTGGAATAATTACAATTTACACAAATCTTTGCTCTTAGTGATGTCCACTAGATGGCACCACATACTCAACAGTGTTCTGATAATCTACTAGGTGGCGCCAGATACAATTATCTGATGACAGATATTACACTTTATCCGAGTCTTGATGTCTGCAGAGTCTGCACTTAAAACCAAACTTAACACATACTACAGTTTGTCATAATATTAATTGCTACTGCTAAAATAAATTGTTAACCAATAAGATGCATCCAAAATATAGCTTCAATAGGGACAAATATATAGCCTCTGATGTAAAATTAGCATGGCAGCCAGGAATGTTGTATTTTTCGTTGCAGTAAAAATGTAAATGTCACCACTGATGTAACTAATCACCCCAAAATGTTAATAGGACACCTTGTCATGCAGAAAACCTCTTAAAACATCTTACACTGCTAAAACATGCTACTTACATGTGAACTACTGATGCCTTCCAAGAGCAGTTTGGTGATCTCGACTTGTCGATCAAACTCCGCTTGGGCGACCCGCAACTCAGCCTCAGTCTGCAACACAGAACAGTTTGTATATCAGTTTAATGGAGCAAATTCTGCTGCATGATGTGTGTTAAACATCACACAGTGGACATAAAGTATCATGCATGCGTGCATGCACACATGTCTGTACACTACAGTAGCCAGGGAGAAAGAATGATGCATCTACAAATAAATATGAAACAATGCCTGACAATGTATGTGTATACTGTATACACATAAATCTGAAACAATTTTCGACAATCTATGAACAAATAAATGCAAAACAATGCCTGACAATGTATCTAAAAATGTAAATGTGAAACAATGCCTGATAATGTATCAAGAAAAAAATGTGAAACAATGCCTGACAATGTATCTAAAAATGTAAATGTGAAACAATGCCTGACAATGTATCTACAAATAAATATGATGTCCAACAATGTATGTATCTACAAATGAGAAACAATGCTCGATAATGTATGTGTCTACAAATAAATGTGGAACAATGCCTGCCACTGTATCTACAAATAAATATGAAACAATGTCCAACAATGTATGTGTCTACGAATAGATGTGAAACAATGCCCTACAATGTATGTATCTATGAATACATGTGAAACAATGCCCAACAATGTATGTATCTACAAATACATGTGAAACAATGCCCAACAATGTATGTATCTATGAATAGATGCTCAACAATGTATGTATCTACAAACAGATGTGAAACAATGCCCGACAATGTATGTATCTCCAAAAAAAAATGTGAAACAATGCCCGACGATGTATGTATCTACAAATACATGCTCAACAATGCTCAACAATGTATGTATCTACGAACAGATGTGAAACAATGCCCGACAATGTATGTATCTACAAATACATGCTCAACAATGCTCGACAATGTATGTATCTATGAATAGATGTGAAACAATGCCCGAC
Source organism: Lamellibrachia satsuma (assembly GCA_033239005.1). Taxonomy (NCBI): domain Eukaryota; kingdom Metazoa; phylum Annelida; class Polychaeta; order Sabellida; family Siboglinidae; genus Lamellibrachia; species Lamellibrachia satsuma. The sequence goes on from BSQZ01000017.1 coordinate 9,235,999, forward strand.
AATGTATGTATCTACAAATACATGCTCAACAATGCCCGACAATGTATGTATCTATGAATAGATGCTCAACAATGCTCAACAACGTATGTATCTACGAACAGATGTGAAACAATGCCCGACAATGTATGTATCTACAAATACATGTGAAACAATGCCCAACAATGTATGTATCTATGAATAGATATGTAACAATGCTTGACAATGTATGTATCTATGAATAGATTTGTAACAATGCCCAACAATGTATGTATCTATGAATAGATCTGTAACAATGCCCAACAATGAAACTTGCTATAACCTGACATGGTGTAATTAATATATATGTCAGTGCAATGTTATAACATCCACAGTTTCTCTGCACAAAGTGTGCAACCAATTAATGCATAATACGTCATCTGCTAATTTTTATGTTTGAACAAAACAATAGTTTTCAAAATCTAACACTGATGTCATTTGGTTGCCTTCCTAGGTAATAATCAAAGAAAGAAATGGTGTTTGAAGTCACTACAAGGTCACTGGGAAAGTTTGAGACAGAACTGTTTAATGCTTTTTGTCACTGTCACATAACTCAAACGAAATATGGCTGGAATAATATTTCAACCATACCATTAACATATATGTCATTATTTGGTTAACCAATTGGTTATTCCAGAGGACGAAGGCTTCTGTGAGGTTCACTATTCATCAGACCAATTATATTGTAATTGGAACTCAAATGCCATTTTCAATTTGACTTTGTGTTTTGTTTTTAAAAGTAACTGGAATTGGTGAAAATGTAACTGGCATTTTCAGTTACTTTTTAATTACATCATGTAACTGTTTAACTCAAATTATTTGTTACATATAATCAATAAAATATAATATACTGTGTGTATCAAATGTGTTTGCCATTATGTACCATAATATGCAGAAATTAAATAAAGCTGCTCTAAAACAGATGTAATTTGTTGGCATAGAATACGCCTATGATTGCTCTGGTTACAGTTATTTTGATATGGAATTGATAATTGGAACTTTGTAATTGGAATTGGTATTTTTAATTGGTGCATAATTGGAATCGATGTAATGTAATTGACCCCAAGTCTGCTATTCACTCTACTCGTACTTAACCAGGCCCCCATTTCCAAACCCCTTACAATTTTCTGTGGACCTTTTCCTTTGTTTCTCACAAACATTTTGTTTGTATTTAAAAACTGCTCAGCTGAATGTGACTATACTTAGCGTCAACAGTCTGGCATGACGATCTTAGACGTCAAATGAAATTGGTCTGTTCTTTAGTGTCGACTGTATTCAGTAACTATTTGATATCTTGCAGTCCTGCCACACTTCGCAGTCTTGCCACACGTGTGTTTTATGAAAAATGTCTACCCAGTGAATGATTTGTTCCATAGGAAAACTTCTTAAGTGTAGCAAGCCATTTATTGGTTAGTGAAGCCAGCAATAAATTATGCCAGTATCTTCGCCTGGCCGTCAAGAGCATGGCAGCCTAGGCATGGTACTGAATACGACCAAGCTCACTGAACAATCACGAAAACAGTACACGGCCCAGCCTAAAAAGAATAATTTGGCTGGTGTGTTCATGTGCTGCCGAGCAGGAGGAATTGCTACGAGATGGTTGATATATTGTCGGGTGTGACCATTTTGTGGATCAACACAGTTAAATACATTCTGCGTCAGGAAATAAAATCTGATAAATGTGGTTTACACGAGGACAACATTGCGAAACTTTCGTTGTGAGTCTTGTGTTTATTCGACGTTGGTCCACAACTCAACAAAACACAAGTCATGTGATGTCATGTGATGATTTGGCCAGCGCAACAGCTGTTCAAAAATTTAATCACAGCAACAAATGTTGTGTAACATGTTGTGTAACATGTGTAACATGTTGTGTAACATGTGCTGACCCAGTCACACAAGCACTTGACTCACAAAAGTTTAACAACTATGTTATTGTTTGTCCAGGTGGGAGGGTGGGAGAGTGGGATGATGGGAGAGTGGAAGGATGGGAGAGTGGAAGGATGGGAGATTGGAAGGATGGGAGGATGGGAGAGTGGAAGGATGGGAGTGGGAGGGTGGGAGAGTGGGAGAGTGGAAGGATGGGAGAGTGGGATGATGGGAGAGTGGAAGGATGAGAGACTGGAAGGATGGGAGAGTGGAAGGATGAGAGAGTGGGAGATTGGGAGGATGGGAGAGTGGGAGGATGGGAGAGTGGAAGGATGGGAGAGTGGAAGGATGGGAGAGTGGGATGATGGGAGAGTGGGATAATGGGAGCGTGGAAGGATGGGAGAGTGGAAGGATGGGAGAGTGGGATGATGGGAGAGTGGAAGGATGGGAGAGTGGAAGGATGGGAGAGTGGGATGATGGGAGAGTGGAAGGGTGGGAGAGTGTGAGGGTGGGAGAGTGGGATGATGGGAGAGTGGGAGGATGGGAAAGTGGGAGGATGGGAGAGTGGAAGGATGGGAGAGTGGGAGGGTGAGATGATGGGAGAGTGGAAGGATGGGATAGTGGGAGGATGGGAGAGTGGAAGGATGGGAGAGTGCGAGGATGGAAGAGTGGGAGGATGGGAGATTGGAAGGATGGGAGAGTGGGAGGGTGGGATGATGGGAGAGTGGAAGGATGGGAGAGTGGGAGGATGGGAGAGTGGGAGGATGGGAGAGTGGGATGATGGGATAGTGGAAGGATGGGAGAGTGGGAGGATGGGAGAGAGGGAGGATGGGAGAGTGGAAGGATGGGAGAGTGGAAGGATGGGAGAGTGGGATGATGGGAGAGTGGGATGATGGGAGAGTGGAAGGATGGGAGAGTGGGAGGATGGAAGAGTTGGATGATGGGAGAGTGGGATGATGGGAGAGTGGGAGGATGGGATGATGGGAGAGTGGAAGGATGGGAGAGTGGGAGGATGGGAGAGTGGAAGGATGGGAGAGTGGGATGATGGGAGAGTGGGAGGATGGAAGGATGGGAGAGTGGGAGGATGGAAGAATGGGAGGATGGAAGAGTGGGAGGATGGGAGAGTGGAAGATGGGAGTAGGAGGATGGGAGAGGAGGATAGGAGGGTGGGAGAGTAGGAGGATGGGAGAGTGGGATGATGGGAGAGTGGAAGGATGGGAGAGTGGGAGGATGGGAGAATGGGAGGATGGGAGAGTGGGATGATGGGAGAGTGGAAGGATGGGAGAGTGGAAGGATGGGAGATTGGAAGGATTGGAGAGTGGGAGGATGGGAGAGTGGAAGGATGGAAGAGTGGGAGGATGGGTGAGTGGAAGTAGGAGGATGAGAATGGGCTGATGGGAGAGTAGAAGGATGGGAGAGTGGGAGGATGGAATAGTGGGAGGATGGGTGAGTGGAAGATGGGAGTAGGAGGATGGGAGAGGAGGACAGGAGGATGGGAGAGTAGGAGGTTGGGAGAACGAGAGACTGAGAGGTTGGGAGAGTGGGTGGATTGGAGAGTGGGATGTCCCCGTGAATTATACCATACATAACTGCTTGAAAAATAAAGACGTAGACAAAATTAAGTAATATCAATGGGATGGAAAACTAGAATAAATATGATGCAGATCTATGAAGTTCCTGGTTTTTGACCTGATACAAAATCAAGTCCTTCATATCATCCCACCCAGAAACTTACCACTAGCTGTGAAGAAAGAAGGAAAATAATTTGTGAAAATCGAGAAACAAGATATATTACACTTCATTCCCTTGCGAATGTGAAATGGGTACCTAATGTGGGAGTTCCTCCTACAAATGGGATATTTAACAGGTCTGATCTGCTGATTACCAATGTGGAAATAAACATCAGATTGATTTTTAAAATTGTCTAATTTTCAGAGAAAGTCTTCTCTAGACTAACACAAACAAACATGGAATGTATGAAGCGGAAACTTTTAAAAACATTCATATAAAACCGGCTAAGTGCCTAACAAGAACTCGCCACAACAAAAACAAAATATCAATGTGTAGACTAGGACTTACTTTGGCAATGATATCATCCTGGTTGAATGCAGCATCGAGGAAAACAGACAGACATTAGTGAACAGGAAAATAAAGACAACCACCGGTGGCGACATCTAGTGATCACTGCCAACGTAATCTCACAGAATTTTTCATTTGTAATCACCGGTGCTCCTGGTGAAATGACCACTAATTGCACTGTTGCGTCTGCTACCTGGTAAAAGTATTAATGATTGTATATCCTGCGAGATAACCTATTAACCAATAATGAATTGCTATTGTATCCAACAACACGATATTCTAAGCAGTGAAAAAGATATTAATAACTGATAAAAGTGAGTAAATATGTGAAATTCAATTGGGCATAATTAAAACTAGGCTCCCAGGTATAGCATGGCTTAATGCATAGTACTTTTGTGTTCTTTAAATACTAATGTGCTAAAAATGTATTGTCTTCAAAATGTGCAACTTACGTAAAATGCATTCTATTTAACAACATATTAAATGGCTCTTTGATCTCGATGTGACATTTGTGAAAAACAAATCCATGAGATGTTGTTTATGTTCATGACTCACAAGATTGAACTTTATTACTTAAAATGTGTGACACTTGTGTAAAATTCATGAGACTTGTCAACACAGCAAAGACAAAACTGTCCAACTAAGTAATTTTGGTCACTAAATAATTTCACAGCAGCAATACGACGCTATGCAGCACGACAAGATAATTATTGGATTATTGCTGCACTCTCATCGTGGTAACCTTAGTGACAATAGGATAGAAGGAAGGAATGCAATTGGTGACATCAACTTCACGGGTTGCAATCACGTCTATTGCCAGATTGTGTTGCCATAGCAACAGAAATGGGTACCAATTCGCCAAATAGATAGCTATGATATAACTGAAGTTACGATGTCTACACATTGTCAGTCAATCAAGTTCTGTTCTCCATATCTTTAACTGACATTTTGTTTGTAGAAAATCTCTTAGTTTCAGCAATTTTTTTTAATGGATTTAGAGAATATCAAAGCCTAATATAAACGCTGATAACATATCCATTGGTTGCCATTAATTACAAAGCACCTCAGGTTATTACTAATAATCAATATCCTACAGAACCTCTGGAATGTGTTCTCCTTCTACGTAACTAGCCTGACAGATGATTGTGCTATGAAGACGTCTACAGGCAGCGCATACGTCACAACACAAACAAGCATTTACCCTTTCTTTATTTTCCACACTGCCTTTTAATTTATTTATACATCATATCCTTAATAATGTCCTTATTTTCAACTATGATTTTTACTTGATACAAACTGCAATAATTTCCAAAAAGGGTTACCAATTTCTCTGCTTTCATTAATGATTTTTACTTAAAATGAAATTTTTTAACAGAAACTGAGATTTGGAAAGAATACACAATTTTGTCAGAATTTTATGTAATTATCCCATGGGCACACATGGAAAAAACCTCAGAAACATGGCCCTGTTTGCTTAAGCTTGAGTAAACATTAAATAATAATGCTTGCACATTACGTTTATTAGCAAAAAAATACCTCATACTTTTATACAAGCTAACAAAATATAATGTTTACACCAAACAACTTGGGATTATTGTGGAATTGGAAGCAAAGGGTTAATTTAATGATGGTCAGTATTGATTGCCTGCTATTGGCTACAGCTAGTCTCCACAACTGACCAGCCACTATATTATTACCAAGGTTCATCAATAGTGGTGACCACAAGAAACAGCTGTTAACACAAACAAGCATTATTGATGTTGACCTCGAATTATTTAAAATGTCTTCTTCAACTGATTTAGCCCATCGCGAATCAAATCAAATTGATGTTCAAATTTGTAGTGTGTGACTAGCTTAATTAAGTAATATGCAGAGTCAGATGAATAATATTGCATACTTCTGTTAAAATCATCAAAACAATTAACTTTGTGAAAATATTCATCAAGTTCGTAGAGAATAATGAAGTAACAATTTTCTTCTGATCACAACTATTGAGATTTACTTATTCAACATTGAGTAAGTAACTCCCAATATTTTTGATTAGAAGAAAATCAGCACCTCAGAACTGACTTTGACTGTTAAATCGGGAAACTTGCGCAAGTGTAAATAGACTTATGTTTAAGGAGTAAGACCACTTCTGCCCCGTTTTCACTGAATTTTGGCCTGACCTGGTCAACAATAATTTAGTAGTTTGTCCGACGATATCACTAAATCTAAATAACAAAGACCTTTAATATGACTAACACAATATTATACCTGCGTTGGTGGCATGGCTGTGTCCTAGTTTAGGCAGCATTAAACACACATGCAATAAACATTAGTTAATTTCACACATACCTAGTCTCCTGCAAGTAACGGACAAGTGAGACAACAGTGAGACAGACTGATATGAACAAAACGACAAGTGTCTAAATGATATTAAGTATAATTACCTCTCAAGAAACTTAGTGTTTGTTCTGTATATTTCAACTGCATCTTGCATGTCTAAATGATGCTGTGATAAACGGGAAATTTAGTTTGTTTCCAGTAAAATCAGTCTTTTCATGGATGAAGCATCAGCATTATTGAACCTATGTCAATATTATTCGTTTGGGTGAAAGGCTCAACATTGCAAGTCCCTGTTATCTAAGGAACTTAAGATATCCATGGCAGGTGCTCATCCTTACAATACTCAACTGTAAGAATGCACACAGGCCCACATAGAAACACAGACAATTGACAGTCAATAGATGTGTTAAGGGTCAGTATTCAACAGCACAGCTGGCAGAACAATACACGTGATGCAATAAGGAAACAGCACAATAGTCACTAGTATGCACACCACAGGTACACCAGTAACAACAGAATGAAAACATTCCAGAATGTGGATGCTTCAGCTAAGTAAATTATGCAGACGCACTTGTTACCCAGGGTCTGCTTAGTCATAACGACTTTGTGACTAAATAAGCAGGTCATATCGATAATTTTCCCATTTCAGCATCTCATTTGTAACCAAAGCAACTGCTTTCATCCTTATAAACACAATTAAATAATCACACCCAAAAACCTGAGGCTAACATCTAACACTATTACAATGACAGGTGTAGTATAAATTACTTGGACACAGCACAATGAAGACTGAATGATGACATGTGGTAAATCACTGTTTGCTTGCTTGCTTGCATGGGAGTGTCTCGTAACTTAACACCATGGTAACAAAATGTCAACAATCCATCAAACTGTCCTGATTGGAATGTGTAAGTTCTCTTAACTTGTTGTATAAGTTATAGACATGCTGAATGCGAAAGAAACATTTTGTATATAATCATTGCAGTATGTAATCAATGGTCAAGCAGTCATGTATGATGGTCAAGCAGTCACGTATGATGGTCAAGCAGTCTTGTATGATGGTCAAGCAGTCTTGTATGATGGGCAAACAGTCATGTATGATGGTCAAGCAGTCTTGTATGATGGTCAAGCAGTCTTGTATGATGGTCAAGCAGTCATGTATGATGGTCAAGCAGTCATGTATGATGGTCAAGCAGTCACGTATGATGGTCAAGCAGTCTTGTATGATGGTCAAGCAGTCATGTATGATGGTCAAGCAGTCATGTATGACAGTCAAGCAGTCTTGTATGATGGTCAAGTAATCTTGTATGATGGCCTAGCAGTCATGTATGATGGTCAAGCAGTCATGTATGATGGTCAAGCAGTCTTGTATGATGGTCAAGCAGTCTTGTATGATGGGCAAACAGTCATGTATGATGGTCAAGCAGTCTTGTATGATGGTCAAGCAGTCTTGTATGATGGTCCAGCATTCATGTATGATAGTTAAGCAGTCATATATGATGGTCAAGCAGTCTTGTATGATGGTCAAGCAGTCATGTATGATGGTCAAGCAGTCATGTATGATGGTCAAGCAGTCTTGTATGATGGTCAAGCAATCTTGTATGATGGCCTAGCAATCTTGTATGATGGCCTAGCAGCCATGTATGATGGTCAATAGTCATATATGATGGCATGTCATATATGATGGCGATGTAGTCATATATGATGGGCAAGCAGTCATGTATGATGGTCAAGCAGTCATATATGATGGCCTAGCAGCCATGTATGATGGTCAAGTAGCTATATACAGTATGATGGCCAAGTAGTCATCTATGATGGCCAAGCAGTCATGTACCATGGTCAAGGAGCCTTATGTAAAAAGAAAGGTCAAGGGGAAGTATACAATGGGGAACTAGGTAATGACCATGCAGGCCTTCATAGTGAAGCAACTGTATGTGATAGTCAAATAGTTGTATTTGATGGTAATGTGAGCCATGGAAGCAACAGAGTAACTCATATTCACAACTGAGTATGTCCCCTGAAATGGAATTTGTTTGTGTATTAGAAGGATGAATGACAACAATTATGAAATTAAATATGTCAGTGAGGTCGACATATATACCATAGGTTAAAACATTGCTGAAAAAAAAATTCATTTTATCACTTATTAAAGATAATAATAAAGATGTGTAAAGTACCTGCAATATGAATTGATCTAGTGGGAAATACACTAAGACTGAAAGCGATAATGTGATACAAAATCTACAAGGCATATGGGTGGAAAGTTACAATGAGTCATGGCCACATGGTATATGTGATCTACAAAATGCACTATGATTGAAAATGATGATGTAATAATGTGTCTACAGCAGGTGAATCATACAGTTGCTGTAAGACTGAAAGTAACAAGACTCCTAAGTACTACACAGGACAGATAATGAAAGTAACAGCACAGCTGAGACCTACACAGCACAGATAAAAGCAACAACATGACTATGACCTACACAGGACAGTTAATGAAAGTAACAGCATACCCAAGACCTGCACAGCACAGATAATGAAAGCAACAGTATGCCTAAGACATACACAGCACAGATAATGATAGTAACAACATGCCTGACATCTACACAGCACAGATAATGATAGTAACAACATGCCTGAGACATACACTGCACAGATAATGAAAGTAACAGCACGCCTAAAAAACCTACACAGCACAGATACTGAAAGTAACAACATGCCTGAGACCTACACAGCACAGATAATGAAAGTAACAGCACGCCTAAAAAACCTACACAGCACAGATACTGAAAGTAGCAACAAGCCTGAGACCTACACAGCACAGATAATGAAAGTAATAGCTCGCCTTAAGACCTACACAGCAGAGATAATGAAAGCAACAACATGCCTAAGATGTACACAGCACAGATAATGAAAGTGACAACATGCCTAAGACTTACACAGCACAAAGATTCCAAATAACTAAAACTATACAATACAGGCTATAAAGTAACATGAAATATGTATGGCATAAGAGATTCAACAGGCTTCAAAATTAGCATACAGTAAAAAATAACGATCGAGTGCTTACATCCTGAATCAGATTAGGTAGATAACAAATAAGCTGAAAGCAAACATGACGAGGAGGGCAGAAAATTAAATTTGTGTTTACTAAAAAGATTTGTGATGATTTTAATTTTGTCTGTGTGATAGAGCAGTCTTGTAAATATTTATTGTTTTTATTACGTACACTTTTATATGGCTTCAACTTGCATTTTGTGGCTTGTTGTGCTTGAGTTCACGGAATCATATTCTTCACGTCTACTGCTGCCTATATTTCGTCATTCTCCCAAAATGTGAGCCGGTATCCAAAGTATTCCACGTGACATAAAATCATCAAATGAACTCTAACGTTATCAAGCCAAGCACCAACGGATTCCTAAAATACTTTTTAGAAATGTATCCTTTACGATAGCACTGTTGGAAATTATCTAAAATATGAAACACAGAATGTATCCAATTAAAGGAAAAGTGCTTTTTCCATAACTTATTTAATTTTTTCACTAATAAAAAATATATATTTCAATACACAAATAAATTTATTGTGATGTCTTTCCGTGTACATATGTGATTTATAGTGAATGTTTGAACATTTTACAGCTACATCTGAACAACATTAGAGCATATCAAACAATCAGAATAAAAATTCATTAATTAAAAATTAAACAACCAAAACCATTATACAGCCTGTATATATCTCGGGACATCAAAGATGCTATACATTTGTAGTAATTCAAGAAGATATATTCGGGTTTAATTTAAAAACCACATTGAACAAGGCCAAATTATGACTCCATTATCATTGGCCTGGACACGTGGAAAGAATGGAAGGGGAACGGTGTATGAAGAGAGCAGGGGGGCTCAGACTGGAGGGCAGAAGGAGAAGAGAGCAGGGGGCTCAGACTGGAGGGCAGAAGGAGAAGAGAGCAGGGGGCTCAGATTGGACGGCAGAAGGAGAAGAGAGCAGGGGGCTCAGACTGGAGGGCAGAAGGAGAAGAGAGCAGGGGGCTCAGACTGGAGGGCAGAAGGAGAAGAGAGCAGGGGGGCTCAGACTGGAGGGCAGAAGGAGAAGAGAGCAGGGGGGCTCAGACTGGAGGGCAGAAGGAGAAGAGAGCAGGGGGCTCAGATTGGACGGCAGAAGGAGAAGAGAGCAGGGGGCTCAGATTGGACGGCAGGAGAAGAGAGCAGGGGGCTCAGATTGGAGGGCAGAAGGAGAAGAGAGCAGGGGGACTCAGATTGGAGGGCAGAAGGAGAAGAGAGCAGGGGGCTCAGATTGGAGGGCAGAAGGAGACGAGGAAGAACGAGACTGAGATTGGTGGACTGCATGAAGAGATATCTGGTTGAAGTGGGAGGGGAGGGGAGCACGAGAGCGAGGGATGGAGGAGTGGAGATGGCAGTGAAACGGGATCAGTGACAAAGAAGAAGGAAAACAAGAACTGATAACCGGTGTCGGTCCAAGCTTCACCCCAGACTTCAGGGATAAAGAGGAGAGCAACATCATGAGGTGGCTCACATTGTGGGAGAATGTTTAGACCCTAGACTTTCTGAGCTCACATTACAGGAGAATGTTTAAACCCTAGACTTTCTGAGCTCACATTACGGGAGAATGTTTAGACCCTAGACTTTCTGAGCTCACATTACAGGACAATGTTTAGACCCTACACTTTCTGAGCTCACATTACGGGAGAATGTTTAGACCCTAGACTTTCTGAGCTCACATTACAGGAGAATGTTTAGACCCTAGACTTTCTGAGCTCACATTACGGGAGAATGTTTAGACCCTAGACTTTCTGAGCTCACATCACAGGAGAATGTTTAGACTCTACACTTTCTGAGCTCACATTACGGGAGAATGTTTAGACCCTAGACTTTCTGAGCTCACATCACAGGAGAATGTTTAGACCCTACACTTTCTGAGCTCACATTACGGGAGAATGTTTAGACCCTAGACTTTCTGAGCTCACATCACAGGAGAATGTTTAGACCCTACACTTTCTGAGCTCACATTACGGGAGAATGTTTAGACCCTAGACTTTCTGAGCTCACATTGCGGGAGAATGTTTAGACCACAGACTTTCTGAGCTCACATTACGGGAGAATGTTTAGAGCCTAGACTTTCTGAGCTCACATTACAGGAGAATGTTTAGACCCTAGACTTTCTGAGCTCACATTACGGGAGAATGTTTAGACCCTAGACTTTCTGAGCTCACATTGCGGGAGAATGTTTAGACCCTAGACTTTCTGAGCTCACATTGCAAGAGAATGTTTAGACCCTAGACTTTCTGAACACTGACTTATGCAGACAATTTTGATTTGCACAACATCAGACAACAAGAAATAAGATTAACGAAGCCTGGTGCTTCCCTGTAAGAAAACAATGGGGGGGAGAACAAAAAGAACCTGGAAAATCCGTGGCAGCAGTGCATAGAGGCTAGGGAAATACCGACAAACCTCTAGGACAAGCACCGGGCCAGGCTGCGTGGAAAAAAACACCATAACGTTATCTGATCAATGAGTGAGACATTCCATCACTGTTCACGACCTGGGGGAATACCACACAAGAATAATCAATAGTTACACACTACCAGTGCCATCCCAGGGTCGTCTAATGGGCATATATATTGCAGCAACAAATTTGATGCACTGGCCAAGTGCATAATGTCGCAACTCAGGCTTAGCAATGTACCACACACAGTTCTGTTAAATATCAATTCAACAAACAGGGACATTTACTTTGACACAAATGTCCTGTTTTGTTGAAGAATTCAGTGGGATTCTGCAATGGCAGGACTAACGATTTTTGGAATATAACTGGGCCTGGATACCCTGGGAGAAAATGCATCTACAGTTTTCGGGCAGGGATGAACTGAGCCTCATCCTCATTACGGCTGACATATTTGCTTCATGCATACTGGTATCCATGTTCTCTACTTCTCATACGAACTGTGTTCATCGTACGATTCTAGGCAGTTCTGTAAAGGGTAAATTGGCAAGGGTAATTTGATAAGACGTAATGTGGTGACAAATAAATTGGTAAAGCAAATTTGGTCTATTAAAAAAATGTATATGAAAGTTATCATGGCCCGACCCCGCAGTGTTGACACCTATATAAAGCATACTGAAAGTTAACTGAATACCTGATGTTAAGGCCAAGAACTCACCAAAACCATAAGACGTTTTCACAATAAATCAGACAATTTTCTACAAAAATAATAAAACAGCGCAGAGCAAATAACACCGACCGTGTCTCTGCTCGTCTGTGATTTTGCACGACGCAGTCGACTCTTGCATGCATCTAGATCAAGTCGCTTGTTCTCGAGAACTTTACGCTCTTTCTGAAGGTAAAACCACGTGATTGGAAAGCTGCCCGACTGGGGAGCAGACTATGCAGGTGTTGAAACTACTTTGTTTTACTATGAACTGATATCTTTGTATTCGATGTTAACATCATACATTTTACAAACTTTCTCTTGTTCAATATACAGTACTGCACACATAAATATCATTTAACAAAGTACAAAATGCGACTGCTTTCTGATATTTTAAATACAAATGTTAACATAAAAGTACAACGCCAGAACCTACAAACAATATCACATATCCAAGCAAGCGAATATTTAAGAAAAATGCAAAATTTTTCTTCCAAATGTGAATTTTTTTTCAAATATTTGCTTGCTTGGATATGTAATAACAACTGTCACTATGTTACGAAGCTTTATATAAAACATAAACTGTCTATGTATGTAGCATATTTGTTATGAAACATTGTAATAAACAATTGGCACTAACACAACATTGTAAACAGAATAAGGATTAACCTCTTCTAATTTAGATTAACTATACAATACCGGTAAAAAGTTGTTGGACCATCTGGTATTTCAGGCATATCATCTTGGACCCAGAAATTACTTAAATTGTCAACACATGTAGTTTCTGTGCCCTAAATATGGAATATTATTTTTTTTTAAATATGTGTTACACGATTAATCAGTTGTTAATTAATGTACACAATAAAAAATGTATACAGTATTTATTAAAAATTAAACCGGAGTGCCCAACACTGGCTTTAATCGACATACTACTAAACTAGGATCCTGTTTTAGTAGTATATTAATTTAAGCCAGCCTTGGTCACTCCAGTTTAATTTAATTTTTCATTATTTGTTAACTAAATAACAACTGACTAATCATATAACACATATTTTATCAAAACAATGTTCCATATATATGGCACGTAAACAACATGTATTGACAATAGCAACCATTTCTGATGCTCAGAAACGGTTGTTGGGGAATATGTACTGTACTACCGCTATGAACTACTATGGGTTCACCTGCACTGTTTTCATGTCACCGTCGAGGAAGGCCTTCAGAGGCTGCAGGAACGTATTAGCTGCTGACTGCAGGAAGTCTCTCTCTGCCACTCCAAGTTTCTGTTGAATGTGGCCACATTTCACCAATGCACTGCCTGTGAACGCAACACACTTCAGTTCAATACACTGCCTGTGAACACAACACACTTCAGTTCAACACACTGCCTGCAAACACAACACACTTCAGTTCAATACACTGCCTGTGAACACAACACACTTCAGTTCAATACACTGCCTGCAAACACAACACACTTCAGTTCAATACACTGCCTGCAAACACAACACATTTCAGTTCAATACACTGCCTGCAAACACAACACACTTCAGTTCAATACACTGCCTGTGAACACAACACACTTCAGTTCAATACACTGCCTGTGAACACAACACACTTCAGTTCAATACACTGCCTGCAAACACAACACACTTCAGTTGAACACATTGCCTGCCAACAAAACACACTTCTGTCCACAATACCAGCAATCAAAGTACACTATAGTGTTATGCTGTCATCATTACCAGGGCCAAAGGAAAACCTGCTATGCAGAGAAGTGGAATTAGATATGGCAAAAGCATAGTGTACCTAAATTTTCTACCTCCTGGTAGTTCTAATTCTGGTACATTGGAAGCAGCCATTTTGAATGTCAATAAAAAAATCACTAATAGACATAGAAGCAGTTTGTACCAACTTGTAGGCAGTTGTACCCAACTCAACGAGTTTATGTTTACACACATTCCTTTTTAGATGTATCTACTGTAAGTAGAGTATCCCCTAAAAACAAAATGGTGACAATGCAAGGTTCAATGCATCAAGTCAGTGACAGTGTGGAAACCGATTATCTGGAAGCATTGTATTGTATTTTATTCACTTCCAACAGGTCCGAAGACCCAGTAACAGGACTGATAACAAAATATTAGAACAATACAAATAAATAATAAAAACAGTAAGAACAATAGTTATAATAAGGGTATAAAACCACACAATACCGACATTACTAACATAGCAAGCTAAGACAGCATTATATATAGAAATGTTTTTGAACTACAGATCTGAAGGTATTGGCTCCAATAAATATATAACAAGTGGGTTCAGTTAAATACAGTTGATAGTAGTCATACATCTATTTAAAACTGAGATATTTCCTAATGTTGATTCTGTTATTGGAAATTGTAAAAGGAGTGTACTTTCATAGAGATCTAGAAGGGCAATGATATTGGATATTTCCTACCAGATAGGACGAATCTAGATGAGAGTGCACATACTTATGTTGAAAGATCAGATCTTCAACTTGCCTACGATGTTGAAGGGACGGTAGTCTAAAATGATGGCAAAGTGCAGGATAATTTTCAGTGGAGTACTGTATTTTGGATTTGTAACACAAATACCTAATGAATTTTTTTTAACTCGTTCTATTTTATCAATAAAAGTACGTTGCCATGGATTCCAAATAACACTGCAATACTCCAACTGGCTTCTAACTAGAGATATATACAAAGATCGCAAAGCTTGTACATCGGTAAATGTTTTGCAAACATGCTTAATAAAACCACACATCTTAGTGACATTACGACTAATATGACCTTTAAAATCCAAATTACTATTCAATGTGACTTTGAGATCTTTGACAGCGGTGACCCTGGGTAGAGACTGGCAGTGAGTCATTATGCAGCATTTGTCTGCATTAAGTTTGAGGTGCCAGGTCTCACACCAGAGGCACACACTGTCCAGATCCTTCTGCACCAACTGACAATCAGTCACAGACGAAATTTCTCTAAACAGTTTGGAATCATCAGCACTTAGAGTAATATTTCACATGAATCAACATGATTAGTGAGATCATTAATATACAAGATAAACATGTAGAGTGATGATTCTTTGAAATTGGCAGTATGCTACAGCGCCGAGGAGGTGGACGACCGTCTGTCGGTAACGAGCATCTCAAACAGGTGTGCATATCGTTTCATTGCAGCCCACGAAAATCGTTTCGGCCTGCTTTGAGACCACTCAATATGCCAACAACAACCCTGCACTGTATCAGTTACAAACGCCTTCATATGTATGCCTACCAACTGCAGATAAATGACAAAACACTGCGCAAGATCCACTTGATTTCTTCAAGCTAGACGACAAGCTGAGCATTCTCTTGCACGTTTGCCAATTTGTTTTTCGGGGTTACTCTACTGACCAGAGGGACTCACAAAACAAGAACTGAGTATTTATAAACTCTTCGAAATGGGCTAAAATATGATGCAAACTGCAAGTTTCTATGTCTACTAGCTGTTTTTTGTATTTTACATTCAAAATAACAAAGATAATTTAGGAACACCTTATAGGGGGAAACAACTAGAAACACAAGCCCAAGACTGTGTCCGTTGGAAAGGAGTAGCCTATGTTCCGCCAAGGAATGGCCTATGCTCCACCAAGGAGTAGCCTATGTTCCGCCAAGGAATGGCCTATGCTCCACCAAGGAGTAGCCTATGTTCCACCAAGGAGTAGCCTATGCTCCACCAAGGAGTGGCCTATGCTCCACCAAGGAGTGGCCTATGCTCCACCAAGGAGTGGCCTATGCTCCACCAAGGAGTGGCCTATGCTCCACCAAGGAGTGGCCTATGCTCCACCAAGGAGTGGCCTATGCTCCACCAAGGAGTGGCCTATGCTCCACCAAGGAGTGGCCTATGCTCCACCAAGGAGTGGCCTATGCTCAGCCAAGGAGTGGCCTATGCTCCACCAAGGAGTGGCCTATGCTCCACCAAGGAGTGGCCTATGCTCCGCCAAGGAGTGGCCTATGCTCCGCCAAGGAGTGGCCTATGCTCCACCAAGGAGTGGCCTATGCTCCGCCAAGGAGTGACCAGGCAAGTTGGCAGGATGTGATCAGAATCCATAGAAGGTATCTGCACATACAATGTTGTTAATTACAGGTAGTGTTTCTGGGTGACAAGTTGTCGGCGGTCAGATTGGTCAAACATGGGAAGGTCAATCAATATGCACTTAATGTGCCCGGGGAATCAATATGAATCACCTAAATTAGCTCCACACTGACCCATGTAAGCCTGCGGAATAGTTAATGTCAACTAGTTATTGGTCCAACAAGTATAAAGCCAATCATTTGTGAAGTTCTTAGAGCACGAACAACACATGTGGCTTTCTTGGTGATCGTGCGTTCTTGAGATGACCCGTATTTATTTAGATGCTGAGATTTAGAACACTTCTAGCTATAATGTGAGTCACACTTTCAAGCTAGAAAAAGTTCTGTCATCAGATTTCAGATTCCCCTGACATCCGCTGAGTGTCACTTATTGCGAAAATCTAGGTTAGTTCCTGTTAAGTGAGAACAATGTTTCCGTTTAGTTATTATAATTACAATCTACTGCTGGTGGCCTCCTAGTTGGCACATGTGATCACTAGTCATTTTGTGGGGGGTGGTAGCATATCGAGTAGAACGTCTGCTATCATTCAAGAGAACCCGGGTTCAAATTCTGTTTCTGCCATTTCAAAGCTTTGGCAATTTTGTTCATCCCACGTTGCCACAGTCCACTCAGCTGTCTGAATGAGTGCCTGGCTACAGATAGAGGTGGATGTGTGAACGAATAGTCTTCGTGTAGTAATTGCAGTGTGGCTGAATGTTTCCCAGTCGAGATGGCATTGGAACGAACAGGTCTGCCAGGCGGTGAAGTGTAAAGTGCTTTGAACTGTCCCAAGGACTGGATACCATGCTATATAATATACTTTTTTACCTTTTTTATATCTTAGGGGGACCTTGTTAATAAAAATAGTGTTGGTTCTGTGGATATAATTTCCCATTCACATGATTTAGCCTTCCCATCCATGCAGGTAGAAAATTTTTGCATTGTTTGGTCTCTGTTCTGTTCTTGTAGGCAAGGCATACTCTTCCTCTTGGTTCCTGGCCGTGCTTGGCACAGCTTGGAGGACGGGATGGATCTTTAATGTCAGCTATGTTTTGCTTACAATCCATCCTATATATTCTCTAAGGCTGAATCCAGAAAGAACTGAGAAGCACCATAAAATAAGTGAAGTCTTGAGATCACCCCTGAGCAAGACCGCATCAAAAAATCAACCTGTGTTGTTTCTAATTTCCCTTGTTTTGCTGTGTTTTATATAAAAAAAAATTCTCAGTGACCTTAGCCATCACCAATGTGCAATATAGGCAACATCTAACCTTGTTTTCTAAGAATTTCTCGAAAATAATCTTGTTATGATTCTGCCAATCAATCCCACATGCCTTACTATCTCAGGTCCCAAGGAAGAAAATAAAATACATGCCTCACTCACCAACAAAACCTACACACAAGATACATAATGTAAAACCTACACACAAGATACATAATGTAAAACCCTAGCATCATGGTCGGGCGCAGTTTCAGACTGTCTGTCCAACTTTTTGCTGCAGGCTCAGGCAGTCATAAGCCTCCATATCCCACAACCACAGGGTTTTGTAACAGTTATGTTGTGTTCTTTCCTAGTCAGGCTACTAGACCATCAACAATTGTAATTCTTTGCCGACCTCAGCTTCTTTTCACCTCAATCTTTCCCGTTGTCACTAGACGTTCCAGGTTTCTCGTTCTCATCACATGGCCTAAACATTCTGCTTCAAGTCTTTTCTTGATTCTGCACTTGATCTTCCTTTTTAGCATCACCTGTTCTTAGAATTTCTTAGAACTAGCAGTTATGTTTAATTTCACATCCTAGCCCATGAAATGCAATACACATGAGCACAACTGACCTTTGACATGGGAAAATAAAAGAAGGCCAGATTTAAAAAGCAAACTGTTTGCTGTTGCTACCTGTTTGCAAAAGGTACAATGACCAAATGTCCAGGGTCAGGCCATTTTCCAAACAAATTAAACATGAAACAGCTTGGTACTTATGCAAGAAATTATGTGATAACACATAATAGCGACTGTCTTCAATAATTACTTAGTTACATTGACCTAGTTTATTACTAGTTTGTAGCAGTTCATTGTCCATTAAAATTTTTATAAACTATATGCTGTTTTTTTTAACTAATACTCACGGACAGAAATTAAGCAACAGCTGCAAAAACATTATTAATCAACCAGTAATACAGTAATGTCACTGTTTGTCAGCAATAAATTACACATTTATCAAAAACAGCAGACCAATAGGACCAGCGGTAGTTAGGTTTGCAAAAGTTAGTTACAAAAGGTATTCTTCCAAGTTCTACCCTTCGTTTTCTATAATAATAAAAGGCCACTTATCAGAACACACTGAATGAGTGAGCAAGGCATAGTAGTTTACAGGTAGTCGACTAGTCGCTAATGCCAATGGTTCTAAGTTCAAAACCCGGACTGGGTTTCCCTCATGGCTAAGATAACCATGTTAATGCCAGTCTCGTTCTGAATGTAAATCCATACAGAAGTTCCAGCACAGAAATGTTGGCGTAAGGTCCTGAATATGGACTAGTTGAATGAGGCCCCATAAGACAATCTGAGTCTGGCAACCACAACATATATAGTATAACCAGATAATGTGGGACACAGTGCCTTAGGTGGAGGAGCATCGGACGTTCGGTCGAGGGGACCGGGGTTCGAAACCACCTACTGCCATTTTGAAACTTAGGCAATTTCATTCATGCCACTTTGCCGTGTCTTTTGGAAGAGACCCTAAAAGCCGTTGGTCCCTTCTACCTGGTGTCTATGCCAGGGGAAGTAAAAGATCACACACGGTGTAAATGAGCAACCTGCTGTGGACGTCCATGACGCTGCTCAAACAATTCTGCTAACTACCTCGCAAGAGGATACAACTAAATGAAACCAGTTAATAATTCGTGCTGAGTGCTGGTGCAGAAGCCGAATTGAGAACACATATAAATAGCCACATACAGTTTTCAACTTGATAGGCTTTGAAGTAAACACATAAGTTGTTTTCAGTGATCAGTCAAAAGCATCGCAGTGGAGGTCAACATATCACCTGGTCATATCAATTTTAAATGTTTTAATTAAATTTCTTCAAACTTCATAGGATCACTTAATCACTGCATACAATTTTTTACCAAAATTAATATTACAGTTACAATGTCTGATCGTTTCATGTTATCATGTTATTTTAGCAAACTATATCTTTTCTGACATTTTAACAGCCCAAAATGTGTTTTAATGAACGATAATTTTATAATATAAGTCATATCATTCTGTATGACAGGCCTAACTAATCACTTTAAAAAAATTCCAGGTGTCAATGCTGATTTTCAGGAGATGATGTCTTAGTTAGTTCCACCCCTGGTGCGAGTGAGCGATTCTGGCAATTAGCGTGAGCAATAAATAACTCCTGTCATAATTGATTACCCTGAGCAATAGGGAGCGACAACAACGTGAGAAATAAATAACTCCTGTGATGACTGATTACCCTGAGCAATAGGGAGCGACAACAACGTGAGAAATAAATAACTCCTGTGATGACTGATTACCCTGAGCAATAGGGAGCGACAACAACGTGAGAAATAAATAACTCCTGTGATGATTGATTACCCTGAGCAATAGGGAGCGACAACAACGTGAGAAATAAATAACTCCTGTGATGACTGATTACCCTGAGCAATAGGGAGCGACAACAACGTGAGAAATAAATAACTCCTGTGATGACTGATTACCCTGAGCAATAGGGAGCGACAACAACGTGAGAAATAAATAACTCCTGTGATGACTGATTACCCTGAGCAATAGGGAGCAACAACAATGTGAGAAATAAATAACTCCTGTGATGATTGATTACCCTGAGCAATAGGGAGCGACAACAACGACAACAGTATTTCCATAAAATCTAGCCAGGATTGAACATTTCCCAATAGCCCTTAATACAACTTCTGTCCATGATTTCAGAAAGGCCATACCAGGCATAGCCAGATGTCTACCAGCCTAGCTCATTGACTTTGGTCTTTTTTGGTCTTTGGTCTGCTTACTCTAAACTGCCCCTTCTGGGGCTAACATAGGAGTGTGGTGCTTGGTGCGCATGAAAAAGGTGCATATAAATGTGGGAAATAATAAATTTTGAAAAAAAATAGTGCAATTAAAAAGTGGATTAAAATCAGATATCCTCCAGGCCTCGACATTAAGGTTTTGTGCCCAGTGGCCTGTTGGGCCAGTATATGTTAAAAGTTACTGGCCCCCCAAAAAATTACTCGCTCGAAATGTTTATTATTGATAAAAACCCACTATTTTTTTGCAATACATCGCATTACAAGTCGAAGGATGCGAGTTTATTCATTATTTATTTTGTCGTTGGTGATTTACTTTCATGCTTTCAGTCAGTATTCCATATGGCAGACAATGTTGCTGCAGGAATCGTTTGAGAATCATATGCCGCAGCAGGTCATGTTTTGAGAACGGCGAGTGATGCCGTCACGTGCGTATCGAAAATAGTCCATGAACCAGTTGGTTTATAAGAAATTGGTGCATCGAAAGCGTATCGCGATAGCCAATACGTATCGCGCAGAAAAAAATGCTGCGATATACCAATATTATACCGGTAACACGGCGCAACCCTAATAAAATACAGGCGTCCGCAATTCACAAAAAGTCCGCACATCGTCTCTAGTAGCGACGCCATGCAACATTTTTGTGAGGCTTGTACATATCAAAACAAGATGGCAACTATGCGAAGCGACAACACAAAATCAGATGAGATGAAGATTGTGTTTAATTGTAGCGCCGGGGTGGATGGCAAGGACAAGTGATTGAAATGATGACCTGTGACTGATGGGATAAAAACGATCTGAAACTATGTTGGCCCACCAGGCCAGTAAAATATGGAAACTTGTGGCCTGAACTGGCCCGACAGTCCCAAAAAAGGTGCTGGGCCAGTGTTAATGTCGAGGCTTGTCCTCCTTATAGACGAATGAGGTGAGCTGGAGGGGCAAGATAGACAGTGCTCACAGCTGGTTGGAAGGGGTGAATGGAGGGGAGTCTTATTATTTCAGTGCATGGGGAGTAGATTCCAGGCTCTTATGACTCTAGGATAGACAGAGTATGCATATGTGTTGATGCGAGCTTGTATTTGTATATATTTATCAGGATTGCTGTTTCGTGTTTCGTGACAAACATTAAAAATGCTAACTTTTTGCTAAGTTTTCAAATCATCAAGTCATGCTTAGTACAACCCTTTCCAAATCAAAAACATAAAATGTCTCCAATCCCTATGTAGTAAGATAATAAATCAAGTACCCTTTTTGGCATTTCTAATATTTAAGGTCGAAAAAGTGATCCCCCACGTTCTGCCCTTTCTTCCACAGATTATAAAAAAACCCAGGATTGTAAATGACTTCACTGACGTGGGAAGTGTAGGGTTAAAGTGCAAGGTTAAAGTCCTTCTACACCTGGTGTGTCTGCATCTTGCTAACGTGTCAAAATCAATCACTCAAAATTAGAATGAATGTGAATCAAGAACGTTGCCATTCATATCGCATGTGGCTTCGATTGAGTGTCAAATTGACGGGTTGCCTCTTATAGAACTGCTTCTTTTTTTAATGGATTGCTAAAGTTGATGCATTGCTTACAGCAAATCAGATTATCAGAAAATACGTTGCCTCCAGTCTGTACAATGATGCACACAAAAATATGATGGACGAGACTGTTCTCATTATTAAACAAGCATAACATATTATAACCATTGAATGTACACAGAAGTGGATATAATATTTGGAAGGATGTAGGATTAGAATGTTTTCATAACTGCCACTAAATGTTATTAGCATACCAAAGTAATAATCATCATAACACAATTTATTATCCTATACCATGAATTGCATAGGCATAGCAAATTCTGGTGTACTGACAACCCCCTCCCCCCAAGTTTTAAGATTTCAACTACTCACCATAACCTGTGCCGGGCCCAAATCCATTCCCAGCATCGATCATCGTCTGACCGAGTATTTCCACATTGGTCAGTCGAACTGGTTTCTTCTTGTCCAACTTCTGATAGAAGTAATCTTCCATACGCACATCTGAAGCACACGACAGCTCAGGTCAACAATTAAACATATTTACTCTGCATGCGACAACAGTATAAGCACAATCTTCAACAACACAAACAGAATGAAAACACTACACAATTCTGACATCAATTATTTATGTGACTTAGAAACAATAATATGGATGAACTGTGTGGAATTAATTATAAAATAATTCCAAATCACAATTATGCCACTGTATGTAAATAAAATTTGCCATAAAAATATTTGTAATACACACACATGCACGCACGCATGCACGCACACACAGAGAAATAGATGCATACATATTTATCTATCGGACATTGTCTAAGTTGTATATGATTAGGGAATGTTTTAAGCTGTGTGTTCATGCATGCATGCATGCATTTTGTCAATCATGTTAGTATGTATATGCCTCTGTGGTATATGATAGTGCTTGTGTATGCCTCTGTGGTACATGATAGTGTGTGTATGTGTATGGTATGTGATAGTGTGTGTAAGCCTCTAAGGTATGTGATAGCGTGTATGCCTCTATGAATTGTAATATAGTGTGTGTATGCCTATATGCCATGTGATAGTGTGTGTATGCCTCTATGCCATGTGATAGTGTGTGTATGCCTCTATGGTATGTGATAGTGTGTGTATGTCTCTATGGTATGTGATAGAGTGTGTATGTCTCTATGGTATGTGATATTGTGTGTATATGCCTCTATGCCATGTGATAGTGTGTGTATGCCTCTATGCCATGTGATAGTGTGTGTATATGCCCCTATGGAACGTGATAGTATGTGTATGCCTCTTTGGTATGTGATAGTATGTGTATGCCTCTATTATATGTGATAGTGTGTGTATGCCTCTATGGCATGTGATAGCATGTGTATGCCTCTATGGCACGTGACAGCATGTGTATGCCTCAATGGTATGTGATAGTATGTGTACACCTTGATGGTATGTGATAGTATGTGTACGCCTTGATGGTATGTGATAGTATGTGTATGCCTCGATGGTATGTGATAGTATGTGAATGCCTCGATGGTATGTGATAGTATGTGTATGCCTCGATGGTATGTGATAGTATGTGTATGTCTCGATGGTATGTGATAGTATGTGTACGCCTCGATGGTATGTGATAGTATGTGAATGCCTCGATGGTATGTGATAGTATGTGTATGCCTCGATGGTATGTGATAGTATGTGTATGCCTCGATGGTATGTGATAGTATATGAATGCCTCGATGGTATGTGACAGTATGTGTATGCCTCGATGGTATGTGACAGTATGTGTATGCCTTGATGGTATGTGATAGTTACAGAACAAAGGACAAGGACAGTTTCACGGCAGGAATAGAATCTAGCCTAAAATGATTTGGGGCCAGTCGGACCCCCAATTTGCCAAAAAAAAAACGTTTAACATTTTTACCTCACCTGCCATATACTTTAGACCCTATATGGTATACCCAATGGATTTGTTTTCTTTTCGGGTGAACATTAGCTGGCGGTTCTGAAGCCCTCAACTTTTGAGCATGCAATTAAAGTCTTAAAATTGTATGTTAATTAACCAAAAGCATGCATCTATATTACAAGTGAAATCCCAAATAATTATTACTATAGTAATATTAGTATATTATATTGAGTGCATAAATCCTTAATGTCCTCCAGTCATATTAGTGTCACACTGCTAAATATAAATTACACAGAAAAAACTCTTCCTGTATTTAGTATAAGTGAGTTTGTCAGAAAGTTGCCATTATACCCGGTGCAAAGGTTTAGCCCACTTAGGGGTGGTCAAAACGTAAAGCATTACGTATTGGTGGGCGGTGGTTTGGTTGTCACCACATTTCATGGGACAAATGAATGCTTTTGATTGGTAGTGTGCATGTTATCTCATGTCCCACATGATGTATTGAGGGGGTGGGTGGGAGCCTGAACTCTGAACCGATACTAAATGCTGTACCTAATTTGTTGGAGTCTGAGAAGTTATGCGATAACCCCTTACAATGTCTGGCTCCACAAGTGTCATGTACTATATATATATATATATATATATATATATATATATATATATATATATATATATATATATATATATATATATATATATATATATATATATATATGTATATATATATATATATATATATGTATGTATATATATATATATATATATGTATGTATATATATATATATGTATGTATGTATATATATATATATATATATATATATATATATATATATATATATATATATATATATATATATATATATATATATATATATATATATATATGTAGCAGGAGAGTAGGGGCATATGGTTAAATGGTATTGATTTTCATGTAGTGTTTTATATCGATGTTAAGCAACCATCCCTAACTACAAAGCTTTGAAAAATACCCATTTAATATCTAAGGGGGGGAGGAGATTTCAAAATGCCAGTAATGGCCACAAAGTAATTTGTCATCAATTAATTAGCTCTTGTGTATCCACATTAACATCTCCAGAGGACAGTTCCCCTATTTCTTGATTAATAACTGTAAGATCAAAGAGCTCTTTGGCTATTAGAAAATAACTCCCTGGATCTCATATATGACTTGAAAAAGCCACTGAGCTCATTAACTCTGCCCATCTAGAGCAATCATGGAGTGACTGCAAAGGTTTCACTTTCATTATCACAATATATGAAAATGTTGCATCACCACAATCACAGAACATTTTGCACTTGTGATAATGCTACATAATTTAGCAACATGTTTCATTATCTTTGCTAGTAAGTTTACATGTATGCTGAAACATGTGCCTATTCCGTGGTAATGATGTGCAGCAATTAACTTTAGTTGTTCATAGTGATAATGAAAGTGAACAAACTGCAACTGGTCAATCACAGCTATAGATAGGTATATCTTTGTTAGTAAGTGGATCAATGTTGCCATTCATGTTGCATGTGGCTTCGAATGAGTGTCACATCGACGGACCGACTGTTATAGAACTGGTTCTTTTTTAATGGATCATTGGATTGCTAAAGTTGATGCATCACAATTGTTGTTGCTATCGAGTCAATCAATCAATTTATAACTTCAGGGAAATGTCATCCAGGTACTGCAGTGCCAATAATTATTACCAGGGTACATTGCATATGATGTATTCTACAGCCCTACAATTTGCTACCACTGGCACAGCAATGGGCCTATAATTATTACATTGTACATGGTAGACTATACAGTAGCAGTGGGTGTTGGTAATACAGCACTATGACAATGCAATTTTGGACTACATGGTCGATGTTTGTGTAGTAAACATAATTTCATTGTTAATGTATTTGACCTCTACATTCATTAATACAATCAAGAAACTTCTGTTGCACTAAAATCGTCATGGAAACCCAAGCTCAACAGCGCACCAAAACAAAAGGGTTACGCAGTTACTTTTTTAAACAGATTTTATATGGCTACCTCTTTCACACAGATCGAGACGAATACATTTCTGAATAATTAAGTTGGATCATTCGCATTTATAAGATTTGACACGAATAAGTTTTACAACTGAACAGGCCCAACATGTGTACATACTAAACGTGATTAAAATACGAGGGAGTCGAGAACAATGTTGGTTGATTTTATATGGAAGGACAAATAAATGCGCTACAATGATCATGCTACAGTGTATCAGGGCTGGGTCCAATTATGTAACTGTAATTGTAATTGATTACAGCAAAATCGTGTAATTGTAATTGATTATGGATTCAAAATGTTGCTGTAATTGTAATTGTTATATTTTGTATAATTGAAATTTTATTTCAATTACAATCAATTACAGTACGTTTCATATCACAAACTACCTGAACGAATTGTCAATAAAAATATAATTTAAGTCTCACATGAGTTGAAAATCAAGACTAATAATAACACCTGCTTATATATTTATATTTAAGTCTCAGTATTCACTGTCTGGTGGGTACTGGTCAGTGGTGCTAGTGGTGGGTAGCCTTAGCAATTAGCTTTTTCAGTAAGTTGGTAACAGGCAGGAAGCAATAAACAATGCACAGACAGTGAAATGTTGCAGAGTTAGCAAGCCAATTACACCCCTTGTGTTGTGGTGGGTTGGAGACAGGTCAGGTGGCAAGGACCATTTATATGGCCTCTCTTCCCATTCCCAACTCACACAAAGCAAAGGGCAGACCAATTAAGAATGTCAGCTTAGAGCAGGAGCTACAACCTCAAAGTAAACACATCAAACCCTGTTATTAGTATTTTACAAAGAAAAATTGAAGAAATGCGCATGGATAAATGTCTGCATTGGAATATGTCCTGTAGGATCATGTCTGGATATTGCATTGTATTTTTATATAATAAAAATATGTTTTAACGGCTATCTTTTTATTTAGTATAATTCAAAGTCACAGTTCAAAAAAATTTACAAACATTACCGTTATATTTGTTTATCAATTGTGTACAAAATATTGAAATTCAGCAAAACGCGCAAAAATACATAGTTAACAAATGCTGAATATATCTGGTTCTGCATAATGTAATTGTAATTGAAATTGAAACAGTGTAATTGTAATTGATTTGGAAAATTATGTAATTATAATTGACATTTTTTTAAATGTAATTGTAATTGATATAATTTTGTGTAATTGGACCCAGCCCTGCAGTGTATATACAACAATGTAGTTGGTTAGTGGAATAGCCTATGACACTGCTCTAACAAGTTAGTGGAATAGCCTATCACACTGCTCTAACAGTAAACACATGTGGATTGACCTGTATAGTACACCATGGCACAGGCAGTGGGAATATTTTGCACAACCTAGATTTTCTTGTTACTCCCTGGATGGTTCCCCAGTCTACTTTGGCACCATCCCCTCTGCAAGTTGTGTGTTCAAGGTGGCAATAATTAATTACCATAATCCTGAAAAGCTTTCCTAAATTCAGATCTATTTCACCAAACTTTAAGAAATGATCGAAGACAAGACATATTTCCCCTGTAAAAAAGATAAAGCATGATTTTGAAGTACAAATTTCACATGTAATTTTCTGGTCTGGGGTTTCCTCAAAGTATAACAAATTACAAATTAACATTTATCCAGATAACTGGCCCACAGAGCATCCGACATCAGATATGGAGTCAATTCCATCCCGGACTTAGAATTTATCCTCAATTCCAATTCCGGAACTGGAATTGGAGTTGATTTCCGCAAGTTAGTTGGAATTTATTTGTGTTTGGAATTTGACTTTTTTATTGGAATTTATTTTGTTGGAATTATTGACATGATACTGTTAATCTTTACAACTTAAATTTGCTATCAAAATCATATTTGTCTGCTATTAGTATGTCACCCTGAATCTGGTAACAGCCAAGAAGCTGTCAACATTACAGCATAGACACTGTCTATTCTGTTATTGAAACATTGTGAACAAGAAAAATATAGGTGAATAGGCTGATAAATGGCTTCTGAAATATTTGCTCATTGAGACAATGCAGTAGTAGCAAGCCAATTGCTCTGTTAGGAAAGTGTCAACTCCAAGTAAAATCTGCCCAATATTATGTTCTGAGCAGATAATATGAATATACCTCAGAGTCCAGTCACTCTACTGGGCCACTGACACAACTGTCACTCTACTGGGCCACTGGCACAACTGTCACTCTACTGGGCCACTGGCACAACTGTCACTCTACTGGGCCACTGGCAAAACTGTCACTCTACTGAGCCACTTGCACAACTGTCACTCTACTGGGCCACTGGCACAATTGTCACTCTACTGGGCCACTGGCACAACTGTCACTCTACTGGGCCACTGGCACAATTGTCACTCTACTGGGCCACTGGCACAACTGGATTAACAGTCCACACAATGTCACTACATCAAGGTGGAGCTGTTCAGGTGTAGCTCATTGACAACTTAAAGTTGGAATTGGAATCGACAATATGAAATTGGAATTGACAAAACGGAATTGGCCCCATGCATGTCTGACATAATGATATAAACAACAAAACTGAGGTGTCCACAACTCCGATTTTTGCATTTATATACACATCTCTAGTAAGAATATTGTATAAATATTTTAAACGATTAAACCAGCTATAAGTGTCCACTGAAAACTGTATGTTTTGTTTACTTGGCAAGTTGGCATTGCCACATAAAGTGACTTGCTACATGAAGTCATAGCACAGAAATAACCAGAACATTAATAATAATAAAACTATAGTCATCAGTGCGAGGGACTGCCAAGGATTTAAGGTGATAATGTAATTTCGAAAAAGATGTCTTGTTTTTGTGGAAGGTAGCTACAGTTTGAGATGACTTCATAGACACAAACACCACCTACTGGGATTTGGCTGAAGTACCGCCTCCGTCTGACTGAGAATATTTTCCGTCCATTGCCTTGTGTTGTCTGCTCTTTGTAGTAGGTTCTCAAAGTGTGCATCAAGTTCTGTCTTCTCCGCCTGACCAAGTTTCTCCTCTGTGTACTGTTTCAACACAAGCATAGTAAAAAACAAGTTTCTATTATTAAATGATGTTAACCCATTAGGCCCCAGGATTTTATTAAAACATGCCACCATGTTCCCAGGATTTCTGGCAAATTTCGAGCTCCTTGTGTTAAAAAATCTGTAGAAAAAAAACTATTCAATATTGACAATTACAAGTTGTGTTTATTTTGAAGAGTAGTAATTTCTCCACATGCATGTATACATAGAAATAGGATATATTAATAAAATGTTGACATTTGATCACAATTTGCAAAGACAAAATAGTACATTTGTTAAAACTTTGAAAGTTGCTACTGACATTTGACAATGATCCCATGCTATAACCCTATGCAACTCAGCGAAGAAAATGTAGGTATATGTGTTAGCTTTACACCAATGAAAACACTATAAAATTCTGACGGTTACTTTTTAAAGTTACACCATATTTTATCATGACAAATATAGAAATAATAATTTCCGAGACAGCGCGAACAAAACTGATGAAAATCAAGATTTCCGAAAGGGCAACACATGCACGTAACGAGCTGTTGTTGTTGCAAAATGTATCTGCTTAGGGTGTGGCAAAATTTGGTAGCGTTTAGTTCAGTAGGTATTCGCCAGGATTTTTTTTAATAGAGGGTCCTGTATGCGGCCGGTGGCAGCCGTTCCAGGACTGCACAGAGCGGCCGGCTGCGGCTGTTGTGGGGTCTAATCAGTTAACATGTAAATTTGTATAGTCTTACGGCCATGACTTTTTCTTTGCAATTGTACACTAGTTTTGTGTTTACTACAGAGATGTTTATGCATATTATAATGTATCATGTATGAGAGGGAATATTTATTATGTACTTCTCTCACTGTTCCCTTTATATTTCTGAGAAAAAAAATTATTGAGATTTTATCATACTTGTTATATAAGGATTGGCAATAAACTGTTTGATATGATTGAAATAATGAAGTAAAATGAAGGACTACTTCTGTTACAGAATTTTAACAGGCTATAACTGTTATTGACAGTTTAAGGTAGCTGGGGTGGCTATTATATGCTTGTCTTGAATTGATTAGTTTCAGTAGAAGTCATAGAGATACATTAACCATTTCTTCATAAATTGTAGTTGAAATACTATACAATATACCTGATAAAAAAAATTGAGTTTTTCATTTATTTGGAAATGTTACAAGGTTTTTAAACATTTTCGTAAATGTGAAAAAATAGCCACTAAAAACGAAGTTTAATCGTTCTGAGACAATCCCCAAAGAAATAAATGACATACATATAAGTATGACAGTGTAACTGATAACATTATGGCAGATTTTGGTTAACATAATCCAATTATGTCTGCTACACCACTGTGAATGAATTAAACAAAACTTGAATGACAGCCTAAAGTGGCAGTGTATTTTTGACACAAACCCTTCACCAATCGTAATTTACTGCTGTATGATATTGTGTGCGCGTAAGACGTGTTCATACACAAAATTGTAACATTGTGAGTGTTGTAGTTTTTCTCAAACAATATTTTAAACATCATTTCCTGGTTATTAATGAAAACACAATCTCAACAGATGCTTGTATTTGTGTTGAAATTTATGAGTTTTTCACTGGCGTTTTACGTATTGTTGACAAAACATACCAGCCATTTCTAATACTGACATGTCCCCTTAATTTGCTGCCACAATGACCCTTGAATCTGTATTTGTAATGTGTTGTCGTCTACAATATCAGGTTATGCCAGCCATCTGACAAAAACGTGGCAGGGCGTGTTTATGATCATTTTGATTGGCCCGTTATCCTCGGGGTCACCAGGTCACATCTACTTGGCCATTTCCGTTATAGCTTCAAAGGCACAATAAACTACATTAGCACTGATATTTGCTGGTTTAAGGACATGATTTAGTTAGGTAGATATAGTACTGATGTGTACTCGAATCACAGTAATCCGACGATATGTTCCGCATTCAGGGCGAATGAATAAAGCTGGTTCAAAGATCGAGCACATGCGGTCGTTACAAAGGAAACATAGTCAGTGTTTCTAAAAAGTCAGGGGATTTCCATAAAGACTATTTTTTAAAGATGGATTGGCGAAATACAACGTTAGTGCCGGGTGATTATTTGTAGCGTTGACATTTAGTTAGCAGGGCTCCCCAGCTATCTTAAGCAAACACTTGTACTAGTTGTTACATACCAATTCAGTATGTTTACTCAAATGAGACAGTCTGCTAGTTAGTATAGTCTGATACCAATTAGCTACCTAGCTCTGGATAGGTGCTAATCCTGTGTTGTCTCAATGAGCCCAACATCAGCTCCAAGTTAATATACTCTGTATGAGCAATGCATGTAGTCTGTTTTAAAGTGTTCATTTAAGTGGTTATTTTGTTACTAGAGTACAATGATCATATTTTTTAGTTTACAGTTAAACCGGACAAAGTTGTTAAGGATTTAAAGGAATTGTGTTAGTGCTCAGCATGTAGAGACACCGAGTCTATACACCTTGAAGAGAGGGTTGACTCGTACCCGAAGGAAGAAGCATGTAGAGGTTAGCACTGGCAATAGACTGCTGACAGTAGTCAGTACTGTCAGCAATAGACTGCTGACAGCAGTCAGTACTGTTTTGTTGCTGTTTGAACCAACCTATAATATAATTATATTATATATAATTTATAGAAGTTTAAAATCATGTACCCTCTGTTAAGACAAGTGCCTAAACGGATCTGAATAGAATATGTTTGAAAGGGTTTATATATATAAAGATATATATATCTACCCAGGTATACATCCAATTAAAAAAGAATCGGTTTAAATAAAAAACTTTTAAATCAAATAAATCCGATTTTGTTATTACAAAAATCATGATTTTTCTAACCCTAGTGAACATAGTATGCATAAACTAGTAATAGGAGTATATACTATTTTTTGCTGCTAGGCCTAGGGCCAGTATAGGGGGCGTGGCAGAAACATGAGGATTCCACGCAGATATCATTTCCGGGAATAACACTATCAACCAAGTTTCAAAGTATATTTGCTGAGTGATATATCCAAGACGACGAATGTGTAGTTGATACTAAAGATAGTGGGCAAACCCCTCACGAGACAACGACATCAACCACCAGGACCTAGCATGTGACAGTGAGTCTGATGACAGTCAAGACTCACACTCACACTGAGTCACAGCCGTGTCGCGTTTCATCGACCCGCGCTGCGCTCGACCAAAGTATCACTGAATGTCGTCCAAATTCGGAAACCTAAGGTTTAAGACAATCATAAATGTAATTCCATAGAACACCGTTCTATAAAATTCCCATCGTGCGTTTGCATTTACCTGTTTTGCCCTGGTAAACAACGTTCCCGCGTCGGAAGCAATCTTCTTCAGGTTTAGGCCGTCCATGTTTATCGTTTGGATTCTCGGTCGGCGAATAAGTTAGTAGTACTACTACACTTGTTCCATTTCCAATGTTAGATACTAAGACAAATATGGAAATGCGCTTGTGCATTACTCGGAACAAGAGAAACGTATTTTATAGACAATTAATCTAAAATTGTATATAATCCGTTATTGATATGTAATGATTCATACTTTGTATATTGTCTATATTACCATGTTGCATGTTTTATATAAATTCATAGAACTCATTTCAATTATATAGAGTTTGATATTAATAATAATAATAATAATAAGTAATAATAATTACTATATTTTTCTTCTTCTTCCGAGTACGAGTCAACCCTCTCTTCAAGGCTTATAGACTCGGTGTGTGTGCACATGCGCTAAAGTGCTGTGAGAGAAAGTAATAAAATATTTGGAAGAAAGAGAAAAGATGATAGTGTGCGTGTAGAACTGCAATTTGAGGAGAGAAAAAGTTGATAGCGTGAAAACTGCAATATCAGTTAATGTTGCAAGCTGGAGATCTTCTGTCTGAAAATCTCCAACCTTGGTGCACTAGCTGCGTTGGCTGGCAGGTTATTCCAATTGGCTATCGATCAATTGTACGGGGTAAAAAACTATACTGGATTAATTGCTTAGTGATTAGGGGAAGTTGAAAAGCTTCAGAATGCGTGTGTCGAGAGGGTTTCACCAGGGGTATAAGTTGGGGGAAGAGGTCCAGGGTGACTATGTCATGCAATGTCTTATAAAACATGACAAGGCGGATGTCGATATGTGTTTATTTCCGATAAAATACATAAAATACAAGTTGTTATTAAAAGTACAAGTTTTTACTTAAATTTAAATACACACGTCATGCATTAACAACAATAAACACCTGGTGTTAGATTAACGAGGAGTTTCTTTTTGGTAAGATGATATATAATTATATTATAAGTTGATAAACTCCGTTGTGGAATATTACTAAGCTTTGGTTTGGTATGCGCATGGAGGTTAGATCAATCTATGGTGTTCACAGTTTGCATAGATTTAATTTAATATACGTGACGTGCTGCGAAATATGTTTCCAGTAATTGCATTTAACAGCTTTTGTGAAGAATGCGCCCTTGTGAGTATCATGGTCGTAACGTAAGTCAGCTCCTTAAAGTTGAAAATGGAAAATTTTAATAAGGCACGTATTCCTGAGACAGGCGCATTTCTACAACAGCTATAACTAATTTTTAATGTTATTTCGATCTGATTTCTTATAAATCATGTTAACTTTGCAATTGTCTGTAATGTGATTTAATAATGTGAAGGTATTCACACGAAGTAGCGTAACGTAAATCGTATAATTTTGGCGACACGCAATTCTGGATCACAGACTACTAGTGCTACATTGCAGGTGATGCCTTGATACTGTAAACTTAACTTTACACATTATATCACACAAAAGCGCATTCTTTTATAAGATTATAAAGAGTTAGCTGCCTGTTCAACAGGCTGGTTTAAGATAACGAAATACAAGAGGAGCCAGATTGCAAACCTTGGGAGGATTGAAGAGAATTGGAAATCCACCATCAAACATTTCGTCCGCTATATGCGAGATATATACACGGGACAAGAAGTTACAATGGGAACAGAACATCATGGTTGGATGGAATGGTTTGGCATTAATAAATGCGTGAGACATGGCTGTATCTTCAACCTGTACATTAAGACCATCATGAGAAGAATAGAATTGAATGCGGTAGGATTGTGGAAGATGCAACAATCTTCGATATGCTGACGACTCTACGTTGATTGCAGAAAGTAAACATGGACTGACCAACATATTACTAAAAGTACAACCGGAAAGCGGAAAGGTTGGCAATTTTGTTTTTATTAAAATGTTCTAAGTCAATGGTCAACGAGAAGATGGAATAGTTCAAAGTGGGAGACGCCGATGAGTTAGTGGAGGTAGTGGGTAGCTTCATGTGAGTTGGGTTAGAAAAATGTTAGCTCTGGAGATTGCGATGGAAAAATCAGAAGAAGATTTATATTTGACAGGACAGCAATGGCGAACTTGGAAAAGATCTGGAAAGATAAGGTTTCAACGAAGAAAATACTAGGGTTCGGTTTTACAAGTTGTGAGTCGTGAACCACCAAGCAGAGGGAAAAAACGAATGAACAGCTTCGAAATGTGGTACTACGAAACACATGGGCGATCAAGAGAAGAAACAATTCCGTCATTGAATATGTAAATTAGATCCTCTAACTAAAAACAGTAATTTCAAAACAGAAGCTATCCTATTTCGAGTATATCGTGCGTGAAGAAGGCGACAGGTTGGAAAGGCCGAGAATGGGCGCAATCAATGAATTCAAGAAGAATAGAGCAAGACCACATGTAATAATTATGGATGGATGAGATCAGGGACGTCACCAGAAGTCTTACGAATTGAAGGGAATACACCATTCGGTTGTTCTGATGGTCCGTGATATGTTGTGTTTCCTTCTTGCTATGTGGCCTGTTCCATTCCATTTGGTTTTCATTATATATTTTAGTATACAATTTACTTATGAGCTAAACTTCTTATTGCGTTATATATATTTCCATAGCTTGTTCAACAGTTTTTTTCGTGGCGCTTTGTACGTGTTGATGGTAACTATAATTGCTACTTGATTCGATTTTATTTTAATATTGAATGGTTATAAGTTGATAAACTCCGTAGTGGAATATTACTAAGCTTTGGTGGGTATGCGCATGGAGGTTATAGGTCAATCTATGATGTTCGCAGTTTGCATAGACAATTTAATATTAGTAATTAATTTAATATACGTGACGTGCTACGAAATATGTTTCCAGTAATTGCATATAACAGCTTTTGTGGAAAATGCGCCTTTGTGAGTATTATAGATTTGGGGAATCTGTATTTTGGATACATTACCTATATGCATGCACATTTCATATATGTAGTTATTATTTTTGTGAGACTATCTATAAAACGGTTGATTGCATAAAATCATAATTTTTTATAGCCTTACATACCCGTCTTCTGGGCCTTTAAGTGGGTTAGAGCGTATACAACCAGTCGGGGATTTCTGGGATTATTTCTTTAACGTATTACAGTTAAACAAAATAGTATCTAAAAATGGAGGTTATTTCGTTCGAAGTACATGACCCCCCAATGACGGGCACGGTATATTAGATTGGACGATCTGGAACAGCTAGGTCGGATTTTTCAAACTGTCTCAGCTTGAGGCCTCCTGCAATTTTCGCTTTCTGGCTAAGGTCGCCAGGGTTGTGTTTCACACGTAATGTGCCATCCTTTGATAATCCTTTGCTGAGGACCCCCTAGAACTACACGTCATCGTGCGGTCTCCGGGTCAGTCTTGGAACTCCCTGATCTAGAACTACGCGTTTGTAGTTGAGGTTTAAACATGGAAATAGTTTGAACCATGCACAATACAGGAAGCACACTCGGGTCGCGTTAGCTTTTATTATCTAAGTAATATTTATTGTATGTGTTCAAGGTTTAGCTAAATTTAATAACAGCACAGCTTATTACAAAGAACTACTTAATTTGATAGTTCTGTGTCAATTATGTCGCTCATTTTGTTGCTATGGGTTTGTTTCAAAATGGCGGACCTTTGATATTTTATCACTTAACTTTCATAATTGACTCCTATGCCTATTTAATGTAACATGTCGACTCAGCTGACGCAAAATGCATAACTAGTTCACAGGTGGTCACACACATATAAAAAGGTAATTCATGAAATCGAGTGGTTGTGTATCATAGCGACGTACATCGTCGACATCGGTCCAAAAAAATAACATCCCTCGATGTGCGTTCTGGGATCGCTGGGTGTTATCGGGAAGACGACATCCTGCGTAGTTGTCCGGAACGGGCGAGAGCCCTTCCTTTTGGTTAAGGCAGTCCTGTCATAAAACGACAGAAAGACAGGACTGTGTACAGCGAATATTTTGGTTGTTGTGGACATCATGTGCGAGACGCCCAGTCGGTGCTTGAATGAATATATATAGCCATTAGAGGGGCGGTATGCCAATCAAGTCCACGTCCAAGATGGTTGAGTAAGCCCGGAGGCGGAGCGGTCAGCTGAAGACAGCTGTTGGCGATGTGCTGTGGTGTCACATTTGAACTTATTGGCCATGCCCCCAAATTGGGGCCGTCAGAGGATGTTACCATGGACGAACTACATACACGATCACGAAGCAGTGGGTGCATTGTTCAAGTCGGGTTCCATGAATACATTTGTCAAATCATAATAACATTGAAGCCTATACTCTAGCCTATAGGGCTAGGTCTAGGAGTTCAATCTCTGTCATCCCATACTTTTTAATTTGGGCATGCCCTTTAATTTTTACTACAAAACTGTCTAAATGAACTAGTCGAAACAATTGTATTCGAAATATTAAGCTATGCTTAAGCTATGAAATATTTGGTTAGTAGACCCCTACATTGACATTACAGATTTGGGGAGTGTGTGGTGATAATGATAATTTATTCGCCCAAATGCAAAGTTGTGAAAGTGACAGAGAAAATTTAGGGAAAGTCACTAGAATAAGTCATTATGTGTCAACTTAGTGACATGACATGTTATATGTATGTATGTATGTATGATATGTATGTATGTATGTAAATCATACATACATAATGTATGTATGTATGTATGTAAAATATATATATATAATATATATATATATTTTATATACATAATATATTATATATATAATATATATTATATATATATATATACAATATATATATATATATATATATATATATATATATATATATATATATATTATATATATATATATATATATATATATATATATATATATATAAATATATTCATATATATATACATATATATATATATATATATATATATATGTATACATACATACATATACATATAATAGCCGAGTTGCCTGGTGATGCATGGGAGGAAAGGCAAGAGCTTATGACTCCTTGCACTACCCAGTCAAGTTTTTGTACAGCAGTGCCAATGGCAGTGACAACGGCATGCCCCAAAAAAATCAAGTACAGCTGCCAGTTTTACAAAGTGGACATTTGACATAGATCACATAACAATTAATGGTAGAAACAAGCATAGCGTTGCTAACGTATGTACGTATTTATTGTTCTGAGTGACATAGTTTAAAACTCCACAGACTTAATATCCTAACCCCCAGGTAATTTCAAATATTTTTTATGTACGAGCCACCACCATCAGCCCTCAGGCACGCCTACAAAATTTCAGCCCCATACATGCAAAACTGACATGCATTTGTATACATACAGAATAACATACAGAATAACATACAGAGTCATAAATTGCTTTATATTAAAGGTGATACTTGGTGAACTGTTCTGATGAGTATAAATGTACTGGTAATTCTATAATATATCTGCCTAAAAGTTACTGCCATGCATACATGGCTGGTGTCTTCACCAGCTTTCATTTGATATATATATATATATATATATATATATATATATATATATATATATATATATATATTCTTGATCAATGCTGTTTCACATTTTAGGCGACTTCACAGGTTTCTCTGTGTCTTCATTAATTCTAATTTTAATTCTGGTACATCGTAAGGAGCCAATTTTGGCTATTGTTGATGATGGTGTGTGTGCCCATGAAGTCTGTTGGCTGTGCGGGCCACAGGATAGGTCGGAATGATATTAGTGGTCACACAATCTGTTGGCTGTGCGGGCCACAGGATAGGTCGGAACGATATTAGTGGTCACACAATCTGTTGGCTGTGCGGGCCACAGGATAGGTCGGAACGATATTAGTGGTCACACAATCTGCTAAATGTTTCGGCTGTACTCGTCTTTTGTTTGGTCTTTGGGAATGAAGACATTTATGAGGAGGTATGGCCGGCACAGAACCCTCAACCACTCTGAACATGAAAGTCGCTGATCTCTCTGTCGGTTTTGTGGGTTGTGTGATTCTATGTTTATAAGCATGGCAGATACACACCCTTCAGGCCTTGAGCGATAGTTGATAGAGATGAAATGGTTGGCCCGGTGTTGAATTCGCTCAAGTCGATCTATGTCACCCTGATGGTATGGGTCCCATACAGTGGCTCCATGTTCTAAGACAGAATGCACAAGGGCAATATATGCTGTCCTTTTACTGTTGATTGGACAGTGGCATATGTTACGCCGTAGAAAACCGAGTGTGGAGTTTGCTTTTTTGTGACAGTTGATATATGTGAATGCCATTTAAAGGTCGTCTGAAATGGTGAAGCCAAGGTATGGTTTCTGTTGACGCATTCCTGCCATCCAGGATGGTGTTATTATAACTACAGAATAAAGTTTTGTTTTTTATACTAAGGATGTAACATCTGTTTGTGTTGAATCACACTTCTCTAGTTGCTTTAGTTAGTTTTGGAGAGCAGTGTGATCACTGAATGTCTTGATCCCTCTGTATAGTAAGCAGTCATCGGCAAACAGGTGGATTTGGTGGACTCTGGTAGATCGTTTATTTGGCACAGGAAGAGCAAAGGGCTTAGCACTGTGCCTTGTGGGACATAATAGTTGATGGGTACTTCTCTCAAAGAGTCGCCATACAACACTACTCTCATTGAGCTATTTCACAACAATCCATTGTGAAATAACCTGTTATTACAAAGTTGTATGTACACTTCTATATTGATGAATTAGTCAGCCCTGTCTGTGCGACAATATTTGGAGGTAGACGATAATCAAAGCTCTGTGCCGGAAATTATAGTGAGCCTTTGTTTACGGGGCTACTTTGTTTATATGGAAACGGCAGGAATCATGAAACTGAACAAAGGTTTGTCAACTGTCTGTACTTATCATTTCTTGCTGGTTTTCCTGACAATGATTCTGTTGGTTGTTCCAGAAGACCACAATCCACATTCTACAACATGGTGTACTTAGAATACGGTTAAATGTAGTATGGTATATTTATAGAAAATCAGAATATTTTATGAAGATTGTTGAATGTGGAACTTGCACATGCACACTCTCTCCTCACCAAAATCTATTTACTATGTACAATATAATCTTCTCCTCTACCAACTTTCTATGCACCCCGTCTTCAACAAGTGCACCCTTTTCTTCATCAAGTACACCCTTTCCTCATCAAATACACCCCTTTCTTCATCAAGTACACCCCCTTCTTCATCAAGTGCGTCCCCTTCTCCATCATTCTGTGTAGCACTGACATTATTGCATTGTTCTTGTTGTTTCACAGAAACGCATAATGGAAGTGATGGAGAACGGAACTCTGTGCAGTTCTATATGTCAGCATCCATCGTGCTGGGACACTGTGCGACGGCGGCGACATGGGTTATTGCCTCGCGCAACACAGTATTCTTCAGGTGTTGACTCTGATGATTCAAGCGATGGTGAGAGAAATGCCACATTCATTACGTTTGTGTTTGCATGTTTGTGTGCTTACATTTATGTGTGCATGTAATTAGTTTTAATTACATCAAGGGTATACTTATAATTTACAAGTATATATGATCTATGAAATCAGCTGATGTAATTGGAAGAATATTTTTTATGCTTACACTGTATTTTAACAAATACATTCAGCACACAATTGACCAGTACTCGGACAATCATTCTAAGCATAGTACAGACAGGTTATATAGCAGGCTTGTTAATAAATGCATTTGAATATGCATTTGAATGTTGAGCATTTGAATGCGCATTCAAATGCCTCCATGAAATTATAAATGCATTTGCATTTGAATGCATAGCTTAAACATTTGCATTTGAATGCGACCCACAAACATTTGATTTGTCAAATGTACAATCAAATGTGTGTGAACCCAAAATATTTGCATTTGCATTTGAATGCATTCCTGGAAAATTGCATGTGAAACATTTGCATTTGCATTCCAATGCATTGACATGCATTTGTTAACAAGCCTGTTATGTAGTCCATTTCAATTAATAATGAATTTGCTTTTCTGGCAACATTATCAGAAAATTTTAGTAATCACAGTATTTCATAATCTGGGTCACCTTTATCTTTGTGCTGATGTTTATATTCATTTTATTTTTTAATCATAATTTAGGTGATAAAATGTGTGATATAGTGTACATGTATGACTACTGATATGCCAGTCCCTGCATTCTCTGTGTGCTTTCTGTTGCTTTGGATGGTAATCTTGCTAAATCGTGTAATAGATTTAGTAGCATTTCCCACGTTCTGTTACGCCTCATTCAGATTTGTTTTGCAAACAGAATTGCCGACACAGAAAATCGTCAATCTGCTGGAGAACTATGGGTCGGACCCCGTCGATGTGTACTCATCGTCTGCTGTCAGTGTCAAGGCAAGGCAGTCGCGCAGTGTACACAAAAGTCTGCGAGCAATGCCTAGTTCTTACACAATGGACAGGTACCTAGTAGTCAACTTTTACACTCCAACCTTCACGTGATCTGTGGTGTACACTGATGGTGTGCATGCATGTGTGAGTACACATGTGTGTACAAGAATCTAACCTGTTTTTATTTTATTGCAATGTTTAGCACTGGTCACTGGTCAAATGCAATTTATAAAAAAATGGGTCGGTAATCAACAAAAAAATTTAACACCTACAGTAATCATGCACTGGATTGTTTTTTCTATGCCTGTGCATTCATTCAACCATTCCACATGCAACAAACCATATATTCTTTTTAAATTGTGTGTTTTTGTGCACTTTTGCAGTCCAAATAGCACAGTGGATGCAGGTAAGCGATAATAATTTTTTAAGAATATATGTTCTTTTGTACGTGGAAATATGT
This sequence comes from Lamellibrachia satsuma, assembly GCA_033239005.1. NCBI lineage: Eukaryota > Metazoa > Annelida > Polychaeta > Sabellida > Siboglinidae > Lamellibrachia > Lamellibrachia satsuma. The sequence continues at coordinate 9,277,293 of BSQZ01000017.1, forward strand.
GGAATGATGTTTCATGTTAAAATGTGACACAATGAAAACGAAAATATGGGATCGGCGGATCCGTAAACAAAGAAATAAAAAATAAAAGGCTTTAACAGTTTTTATGACAATATTTCTTTCAGTTGCCCCCGACTGTGGGCCCCTCATGCCACCCCTGCCAGTCTCATGCAGTCATCGACCGGTCAAGTGAGCAGTGTTGTGTCTGGCTCAGAGAAACAAGAGAGACAGTCGAAAATGGGAAAGGTTGAAGTTCAAGAGGTGTTCGAGTTGACCGAACTGCACGATAAGTGGAACGAGATCTGTAGGCCAAAGCAGTATTACGTATGGATGCCAAACACCAAGAGAAAGGCCACAAAGCCAAAGTCTGCCATAAAGCGTGTGCATAAGTTGGTGAAGTTTATATTTCATGCTTATTTTACTTGCTTTATATTATTGTAGATACCCTGAACATCAAGGAATTAGCTCAACATGATCTTCACGATGTACTAATAATTGACAAAGCCAATGTAGCGTAGTGCAATTTGTCATAGTGCAATTTGTTATTTTACTAATCACTATGCGGGTATGCACTGTTCAAATTATAAATGACAATACAATGGCAGTCGTGATAATACCGAAATAATAATAACCAGCGTTGTAATATTAGCAATATATTAATGATAAATAAGTAACATTGATATTAATCTATATTATCACTGGTAATGCAAGAAGATAAAATTCAACAATTACATGGCGTTTAATTTTAATTGAAATAGTGACATGAATATAACATATTAGTGGAACAGTGGCTATGCTAGTCAAATCAAATTGTAAAATTTATAAGGTGCCATTCCAATAGTCGTTGCTCATTGCGCTGTAAACTATTGTTGGGGAAACCACAGTGCTTGATGTTTACTGTAGCAGTTTGGACAATAACACAATTACATGATAATCTTTATTTTATAGTTTTAAAGATGTCACTGAGGAAATGATGCCAAGAGAGATTGAGTGGGAGAGAGAAGCCAACATAGTAGTAAGTATGGGTTATTGAATAGAGGAGCATTGATCCTTTCACTATATTTAAGGTCTAGGGTTTATGGAAGTGCACATTGCTTTAAAATGTTAAGTATGAGTTGTTGAATAGAGGAGCATTGATCCTTTCACTATATTTAAGGTCTAGGGTTTATGGAAGTGCACATTGCTTTAAAATGTTAAGTATGAGTTGTTGAATAGAGGAGCATTGGTCCTTTCACTATATTTAAGGTCTAGGGTTTATGGAAGTGCACACTGCTTTAAAATGTTAAGTATGAGTTATTGAATAGAGGAGCATTGATCCTTATACTATATTTAAGGTAGTTGGGATGGCTAGCTTGTCAGTTGATTTTTTAATTTTTTTCTTCATAACATGCTAGGATATACTGAATGTGTCCCGCCCCTAACAGACCTGTAAATAACGACACCATCCAGCACACTGTTGCATGCAGCACTGTTTGTTCAGAGGAACTGGCACCAAACCCACTACATGACTGTGAAATATCTCTTATATATATAATAGGATTATGCACTTTATGAGGAAGAAGTTCATACTGTCAGTCTGACACTTCTCTTTAAAGCATCCCACCCCATTACAATTCATGGGGTTAATCCATCCCATTACAATTCAAGGCTGTTCATTCATATAAGTTATATTTGTACCGGGTTTGGTGGTAATTTGCTGTTTTCTATGACAATCTCTTAGGTTAAAAACACAAACGGCTTCAATGCTCCGTATTTTTTATATATAGTTTCTATATCATATATGTAATTTGTATTTATTGACAGAGACATCCAACACGAAACTACACACCGTATCTGTACCGCTGGAGTACTGGTTCAAGTCTGCCATATACACCAGAATCACAGTATATCAACAATATGGGGTAGGATGCTAACGTGTATATTAAACACCCACTATGGATGCAGTTGAAAGCGAGGTGCCAACCTACCATTCTAAAGGAGTGTTCCACAGGCTGGCATCTCCTGTCATTGTTAAGCGTTTATCTAGTAATTACGTCAACAAATTTGCGTAAGAAATGTTTGATTAAAAAATGCAAATTATTTGTAATAGTGTAAATCGCTGTTTGTTGAAATTTAAATTGTGTTTATGTTACAACAGGCTGTCAATGAACATTATACATGCACACACCACATGCACGTATGCATGCACACACCACATGCACCGTATGCATGCACACACCACATGCACCGTATGCATCGCACACACCACATGCACCGTATGCATCGCACACACCACATGCACCGTATGCATCGCACACACCACACACTCCCTCAAATTATTCCCTCAGACATTGATTTCACATGTTTGTTAACCATAATAAAAACAAATGTAAATGTTACTGACTTTCTGCTGCTCAGTGTGATACTGACAGATGGACAGACGGACAGACTGACAGACAGAGAGATGGACAGACAGACAAAGAGATGGACAGATGAACAGATGGACAGACAGACAGACTGACAGACAGAGAGATGGACAGACAGACGGATGGACAGACAGACAGAGAGATGGACAGACGGATGGACAGACAGACAAAGAGATGGACAGATGAACAGATGGACATACAGACAGACGGATGGACAGACAGACAAAGAGATGGGTAGATGAACAGATGGACAGACATACAGATGGATGGACAGAGAGATGGACGGACGGACAGACAGACAGATGGAAAGATGGACAGACAGACAGATGGCAGACAGATGGACAGAGATGGATGGATGGATGGATGGAAAGACAGACAGACAGACAGATGTGTGTCATCGTTTGTTTGATATTCTTTCCAGCATCTATGAACTTCTGGACCTGCCCCGGGATGTCCTGACTCAAGTGCTCAACTATGTCAGTCCAAGGTAGCGTTCACAAAGAATTGTGTTCTTAGTCGACAAAAAATTGAAAATGTCTGTATCTAGGAATATTAGACAGTTTCAGCTGTACGCCCCATGTTACTCGAAAATATCTCAACACTTAATGCATGGCCTTTAAATTGAACTTATCTCATACATAGCCGCAGTGCAGTTTCAGCTATAAGTTTAAAACAGTGAAATTGCCCATTAAACTCTAGTGTATTTCTTGGCCTTCAACCATTCCATGAGTGATTTTCACCAACGGGGGGGGTGTTGACTCGTTTTTAAACGTATAATAACAGTAAAATGACTAGTGTTTTCCCTGTCCTGTTAAATTATAACTGTACTTAAATATCTCAATTACATCGCATATAAAACTTATGCATGTATTCTTTGAAATAACATTGTAGTGAATTCACTATTGGAGGCCATTCTATCCATATTTACATATCTATTTTAATTTGGAAATAAAGAACTGATTTGATGTCTCAGCATGAAACTGATGGAGAACACATGACCAGCTAATTCAGCTGATGTCATTACCTTTAAGTTATGGAATTAATGGTACGTACAGCAAAAAAATTATGGCTGAAGTTGTCTGTTAAATTAAATATAATGATATAAATCAGTAGATAACACCTTTATTCACAGAAGCAAATTTGTAGGTGTACTATAATAATGTGCCTACCTAAATGTGACAGTACTTTACTGTTCCATCTGCAATGTTGATATATAACCTATATATTAGCCGTGAAAAATAATAGTTAAGTTTTCTTTTTTCTCCATGGAACACCCATAGCGTGCATTTAATATAAGTATAATAGAAAGTTTCTACCAGAAATAGGCATAGAGATATTAAGGATTGACATTTCTGAATGTCCTCTCCGCAACAAAATGAACACAGCTGTGACTACCCAAGCATGTTATATATGTCTGACCATTTATGCAATGTGCGGTATTTTGTTTTTGACATGTTTTTAGCTCTAAAAAAATTTGTTGGTATTCTCCAAACATTTGAACCGACTCACTTGGCCTTCGTCAAATGAAACCTGCCCTCTACAAATGAAACCTGCCCTCTACCGAGACATTGTTAGACATTGTTATTATGTTGGATAAGTTACTAAACTTAAGATTCTTTATAAATTTATGTGGTTGTCAAGTATTGAGATGGTCATAGAATGAAGAACTAATGTGTCCGCAGGGACATGCGAGATGCACATAAAGTTGCAGACGCTGTGGCCAAAGCTATGTCCAAGGTAGACAAAAGCACGACACTGGACCTGGCCAACAGCGATGTCCTTCACCAGAGGAAGATGGAACTGCTGGACGTGAGCCAGCGGTCAGCCAGAGGTCCACATATGGACAGCTTCCACAGTCAGGTGCGAAACTAAATTTAACATTACAGTTCCAGGTCAGTAACTAAAACTGTGGGTCCCAAAAGGTACTTCGCGTTTTGGTTTTACACCCTTCCAAGCCCGTAACCATCGCAGCACTAGTTATTAGCACTAGTTATCAGTAATACAGTCTTGGTATTCTAAACACAGCTGTATCTAGTGAAGTCATTTGACCAGTTTAACGCATTTGTTGCAGATAACACAATAAATTAACATGAAAATTACATGCTATTTCATCACACAGCTATGCCCTGTGTCATCCAGCAAGGGAAATTATTGGTAAAGTTTGAGTAGATTTTATGCACGACAAACCAGTAAAAACACTTAAACATTAAGTAAAATAACTGAAGCTTCCACAGATTATCTCTCTGTCATCTCGACATGTTGCAATTCCTACAAATAACAAGCACCATACTAGAGTTTCAAATAATCCACCAGGTGGAGCAGTAGTAATTAGAAACCGTCACAGACATATCATCCAAAAAGCAGGACCATTGAAAAATAGTGGTATTTCTTACCCAAAAATGGTAATCTATTACTTTTCACATTCTTGCAGATAGAGTACTGTTTTTCAGCTATATATTTAAATAATCTTATTTTTATAATTAAATAATTTTATTTTTATCGTATGAGATTAAATTATTGTGGCATGAAAATAAAATTCATTCATCAAGCCATTTATGGAGTATGTAAGTAATCTGATATACAATAAATAAAAAAATTCAGGCAAACGTATGAACAAGTGACTTGCATATTTGTACAGTTCTGGTTGTTTGTGTCCAAGATATCATTAAATGTGCTAAATAGAAGCTTGCTTCATTCATGTCAGCTATAGCTGATTGGAAGTTTCACACAATGTACTAGTTGATTTCTGTTGCAACTATTTGAACTAAATACTCACAATGGACCAGAATTTCCATTAATTTTGTCGAATGACAGTCTTTAGTATCAAAAGGATTGTGTGTTCGCACATGTTCCTGCCGCTATCAGAGGAGTGTCTTGTCTGAATCCCGACAAAGGTCACAGCAATTTATAATATTTATGAAATGGCCAGTTGTTGATTTTATTTGGCATTTTGAGGATCATTGTTTATTATTCAACTAGGCACCAGGCAGTTTATTCAGCGACAGAAACAGAATTTATGGAATATTGATTGTGTAAATCATTCAGTTTTTGGGACAGTCATACATGTATGTACACGTGTTACACCAATCAATAACACCGCCTCGCCTAAATCTTACGTAAACAATCAAATAATCCCAATAGCATTTTTCAGTTGCCATTGTGTCGGGGAATTCAGTGTCCTTCAAAACAACTATGACTTGCAACAATAAGATATTACTATTATTAAGATTGATACACCTAAAACTGAAAATCTTTGACATCTGACCGAATCTAGATCAGATATTAGCAGAAATAACTGTCAGTGCACATGAGTTAAATACTTGAGAACACTTGCATAATTCTTGGTGTGAGTTCTTAAAATGGACACCAAGGCTATGGCTAAATACAAGATGCGATATAGATGGCAGACACAAATCAGTTTTATGAACTGCCGGCCGATTCAAACATGCCATACATAGAGAGTGACGGGCAGGCACCAGATGGTGAAAGTATGAAAGTCGTCCAACATGGAAAACATCTGAGTCTTTTTTAATTAAAATCGATTGTCAATTGCTTCAATATGACAATGTGACAATGCTGATGTGTCACAGCTTGCAGGAATAGGAATGTATTTATTGGACAGAAACAAGTACATGCAATGAAATATACTGCCAGTGAATGCAAAATGCATCAATTTCAAACTAATAAAGATTAATGTTGATTTGTACCAATATGTATGTTTATCCAAGAAACTCACTAAGACCAGTAATTGATTGTCAAAGTGAGAGCCACCTGTATGATTGGAACAAAGAATCATAAGATGGATTAAATATAGAAATATAAATGTATAAGCATACGCTTAATTTAAGAATCGCCTAATCAACATTATACTATCAATCATTATATAATATCATAATAAGTATCAAGAAGAAATCAGTGATTGATAGTCTTCGAACATGTCACAGCAATTAATGATCATGACATGTATAACAGCTCAGAATATTATAAATGGAGCAATACTGGAACAGAAAGAATTTCTTTATTTCTTGCAGTTGTTGTTTATCAAAATATTAGTTTCCCAATGAAGGCGTAGGAGCAGTAATTGTACCAGAAATGAGGAGTAGTCACAAAGAGAACCATAGGTTGTGGGAAGAGATTTGGGAGCATTTCCACGGATATTATGAACAATTCTACAGGACTGTACAACTAGCATGTGTTTTAAAGGTCACTTAATGTTATTAATGAATTTATGTAATAATATCTGCACTGTAGCATGCATCTGACACAACTGTTTGACTCATGAATCTTGCACGATAACACAGTGCCACCTGTGACACTGTGGTGAACCAGCTTTTACCATTTCTGTCAACTGATTTGTCATCTACAAAAACATTCTCAATGGTGTGGAAATGTTAGTACATTAAGCAATCTTTCTTGTGTCAGATATAGCCATCTGCTATGCTGCACAGCAGTTTGTGAAGCAATATGCGATGGCGCTAACAACATTGCGGTCCTTTCCAACATATTGCACTGCCATGGTAGCATTACTTGTGCCTGCCATTCTTATAACTTTGCATAATTAAATAAATAATTCTGTAAATATCCTTAGATTTTAGGACTGCCGCAGCTGCATGGATACAGCTGTATTTGCACTGTGAATATTGATTGTTCTGTTTTGACATTTGCTATGACATTTTACATTATATATTGATCTTCCAATTAATTAAATAAATTGTTGTGATTTGGTCACGATTGCTCTTTGCCAAGAGTGAACCTTGTTAACCATGCATTCCGACACGATTTGTCTGAATGCATGAACCCTGTCGAGGGACAGCAAGGGGTCAAAGGTTGACACGTTTATATCAAGTCAAGCTGGTGATTTTACAAATGTAATGTGTATTTTGTCGACCACATGATGTTTTTGTAGTTTATAACACCTGTGGATTCTTTCTTATGACCTGTTGATCTGCGTAGGTGTTGCAGTAAAATCTTCCTGTTGAATATTTATTATTCTGTATGAAATACTGAGTATTGTAGATCTTAGATGAAACTACTTATTCACACTGTGCCTCATGCTGCTAGCATTTACATAATGTGTAGATAATTTATTCCAGTCATAAGTACATTTGCATAGCGCTGCTTCGCTCTGAAAATGAGTACTTTGTGATATCCAGTGTACACTGATCCTTCACTAATCTTATCTCGTGTCCTCTAAATCTTCTTCCTTTTTTAAGCAAGACAAAATATTTCTATCGATATTTCCATACCCATTCAATATTTCAGAAACTTCAATTTGATCTCCTCTTAACCTCCTTGTCTCTGGAGTTGTTGAATATATACATTCTTTTAGGTGTTCTTCTTTCAGTTCTCAGTTCAGTTCAGTTGCTCTCCACTGTTTTCGTTCTAGCGTATCTATATCTTTCTTCTTGTAGATGATTTGGCCACATACTGCAATGACGTCTCCCTGCTTGCATCCCACAAAGAAGAGAAGTGCTCCAGTGACCCCCCAGAACACGACTCTGATGGCCAGTCATTCCAACCAGGATGAAACTCAGCCTTCTCTAGCAAAGCACAAGCCGCTTCCTTCAATTCGTGGTAAGCCAAAGCTTCAGTGCTGGTACAGCAGTCTGTCGTTTTTCACCAGAATAAATTGTCTTTAACAATTTTTAGAAGGTTTAAAAACCCACTTTTTCATGTGGCATGTGATGATTTGGCACTTAAATTTGTATATATGTGTCATGTTTGAACTAATTTTGTGTTATTATTTATTTAATTAATTAATTTTATGTAAATGTTGGTATGTATTTTAGCAGCTATGTAATTTAATAACCTCTGATTGAACTTTATTCTGATACGCAACGCTATGTAAATGTACTTATTATTATTGCTAGAATTATTTTATCAGTGACCATTGGTTAATTAAATTATTTATCATTGCGTATATGTGAGATGTCTCATCCTGAATGTCTCAACACAACAAGCAATCTCTTCCCCTGGAGATAGAACTATGCATGTTTCCTGTTTGAGTAACCAATCGTATGTCCAAGCGTGATGTTTCCAGCATTGTGCAGCCTGCAAGAAATAATTTAGACTAGCAAACTGTTTATACAACTTTCCTATATTGACCATGCCCTACATCATTATGATGTCCGATTTATTATCCCACCATATACACCACAAAAAAAAAACAGAATGATCATTGAAGTGCACATGTGCCAGCCCTGATTGGTGCACACCTGTAAGACAAAGAAATCCATAAGACCCACAAAAGAACCCATATAATTATCTAGGTCCACTGGTTTGACCAACATGTAATACAAAACTGTCTTTTTTTAAACACAACAAAATTTTTATTGTCTCCTATGCCCTTAAGACCATCAAATATAAGAAGAGCTGTAACAGTAAACCATAACAATTGACATGTATGGGTATGTTGCACTGTCCATTGAAACAATGTGTTCAGACCAGTGGATTGGAACAACAGATAAGTTTCTGTGAACGTGATTTATGGAAATAACACAAAGTGTCAACTATAAAATAATAATGATGTCATTTTTGTGTGGCAACTGAAAGGAGCACCAAGCATATAAGTGGAACCAGTCTAGATTAGTTCCAAGTAAGTGGAACCAGTCTAGATTAGTTCCAACTAAGTGGAACCAGTCTAGATTAGTTCCAACTAAGTGGAACCAGTCTAGATTAGTTCCAACTAAGTGGAACCAGTCTAGATTAGTTCCATCTAAGTGGAACCAGTCTAGGTTGGTTCCAACTAAGTGGAACCAGTCTAGGTGACCCTACATGTTTGTGCACTGAGGCATTTTTAAGCATTGTGTCTAAGGAAAATGTTTTGTGCAACATTTCAGGGACAATTGCAATGCAGCTGAATTTCACTACAAATGTCATGATTGCTGCGTATTTCCCTACAACAAAATGATGTTATGCTAACATAATGAACTATTTTAGTTTTTTGTTCACTGTTGGGTAATGCTTTTAATTTCCATGTGAATCAACCTAATGAGAACTTATGCAGGATATTTAAGGGTTGCCAGTGACAAAATTGTTTTGTACTGTTGTTTTAGCTGAATGACTGTGTAGCTGTTTTCCTGTTTTTATAGCACAACTATAATTTATTTATTTATTTAAAGAATTTAATTTAACCAACTGGGTCGTTGTTTTTTCTTACTGGCTGGCTGGCTGGCTGGCTGGCTGGTGGCTGGCTGGCTGGGCTGTCTGGCTGGCTGGCTGGCTGGCTGGCAGGGCTGGCTGGCTGGCTGGCTGGCTGGCTGGCTTAGTTATTTACTTACTTACTTGTTAGTGCATGAGGTCATTGTTTTTCTAGAGACCCAAAACTGTTGCATCCAGGTGTTGCAGAGATTGGGGAGCTGTAGAATAAATCCATGAAACATTCCAATTAAGAGGAGGCTTTATGTGGGACAACTGTCGTAAATAAGTTTTATATGGCACCAGCATGCAAGCACGTTTAACTTCAAGCAGGGTTGGCATGTAATGAAGTAAAAGTACTTTGTTAAAATACTTGTATAGTTATTTCAAGTAATTGGCATGTAACAAAGTAGAATTTGGACTAAGTACTTTTACTTGTAACTGAGTAGCTTTATCTAAAGTAACGTGACTTTTAACTTTGTTACTTTTATTTACCATCAACAACATTTCATAAACTGTGCATAGTCGCCAGGCCAAAAGCTATTTATATCATCCAATGGCATGCCAGTTCGCAATCATATTTGCATACAAACCTCTCTTTGGGAAATCGACGCAACCATTGTTTTATATATAGGTCAATGAATGAAGTCTACCAAATATTGGCATAATTCAGGTCAAGGCTATTGACATGAAATGTCACTTCGAGCACACAACGCTTGTACGCCATGTAAAACCATGATGCAAATGTCTCCGTTGCACCATATAAACTATTAATCAGTAAGTTTTCAATACATATTATAAATATTACAATTTGCAATTTTGACAATGTATTGATAATCCCCATACACTGACACAATTCTTATATTTGTGAGCAAATGCGCTTCATGGATCGAGAACTTCACCAATTTTCGCTCATTTTCAGCAACGGCCTTGCTGGCTTACGTCAGCATCAAACAGCATTTTACTTTCACGAATAAAAATCATATTGAGATGTTTAATAAATTCATAATAATGATTAATCTACAGAACTAAAGAGTAAAGAATTCATACTCTGCCATTTGGCAGCATCTTTTCCCAGCAATGGCTTATTCAAGCTGACATGGCCCAGATATTTCATCTTCTTTTCAATATTGTGGACTTAAGTGGCTCTGTATGCATTTGCTCTTTTAAGGAATTCCTTGTTAGTGATGAATTCATTTCATTTGATGTTCACAGAAGTCTGTACAAGCATCTGCTCTGGAAACTTGCTAGTTTCTGTTAATTTGTTTTATGTTTTCTGTGTTTCATAGCAATAGGGAGCACATACCATTGCTATTGAACATTCTTATTTTGGTGTTTGTATTCATGCCCATTGACCTCAACATTTTAGACAGTTTTTGAAATGCTCCCCATGCTTTTCCAAGCCTATTCTTGATATAAATGAAACACTCTCCATCTTTGGACATTACACCAACAAGGTAGGTGGAACGATCCATCTCTGCAAGGGCATTTAATAAAAGTGGTTTTCTATTACAGGTTTTGCAGAGTGTGGATATTAATACCAGCTTATATGTGCATCGCCAACGCATGCTTGATTTATTAATGAATCATATGATACTCTCTCTGATCAGGTGTCCAACTATTGGCGCGTTGCCATTCTTTGTTTGTCAGTTTTGTTTGGTGTCCTCAAGATGTTCAGATCAGGTGACAACGTATCCAGGTGCCTATTGACATGGGTCACAATGACAGTGTCACAGCACATTACTCGAAATGACAGACAAAGCTGCACGTACGAGAGGTTTTGCTGACAGGTGGTTGCAGTAGAAATTACTAGGTCAGTGTCCCGCCTCTGGGTTTTCATCTGATCAAACTGATCACAGTCCATGTTGATCAGGTGGTGGATAGTGGTTACCACATGAATGGTTAATCACCAGAACATCAAAGAATATAAAGGAAACATTTATTTCCAATGTAGGTACTGTGTAGGATGAATGAACTATGTGCTGACAAATGCAACAATTTTACGTTGGAAATATTCTATAAACCAGTCATGTAACAGCTGTTTAAACTAGTTGTACTAGATGGTAATTTGTGCAAATCATCACTGTGTGGTTTGTGGAATAATGATGAATTGGTTGCATACCGCTCTGCTGTCAGCTGAATAAACAGCATTATTTCTCATCAGGTCACCCCACCTCTTCAGTGACCATCCTCTCTTCTGCTTTGAAATCATACTTGAATATTTGACTTACAGTGGTTGGTTGGCATATGGCAACAGTGCCCAAACCACTGGAGTCTTCTATATTTGATGACATCTGTGATGGATTCGGGGTGAATATGTCGTCTCTGATCTTGGTATCTTGCACAGCTGTCTGCTCTGGTAACTCGTCTGGTAACTCATCTGGTAACTCCTCTGGTAACTCCTCTGGTAGCCCTCAAAAACACATACCCACAACAGCCCAATAATGAAGCCCTATCCACAATACCCAGTATGATGTTGATATGTGTAACGCCAAGTCACTAATCTATTATTATCTTGAACTGAAATAGCTGTAAATTGCCAAATTACTGGTATTTAAGAGACTTTAACAATTTAAGGTACCAATGGATATAACTGAATCTCTGATGAAGGTTGACTGACAACTTAGAGACCATATCATATGATGGATATAGATATGCTAGAGCGAATACAGAGGAGAGCATCTAAAATTATTCCACAACTGAGAGACCTTAGTAATGAAGAAAGCGAAAAAGAATGTGGTTTAACAACTCTAGAAACAGGGGAGTTAAGAAGATTTTTAGATATTGATTGGGTATGAAAATATTGATAGAAATATTTGTTTCATCTAAGAAAAATAGTAGAAGACGAGGACATGAAGTAACATTAGTGAAGGACCAGTGTAGATTAATATCGAAAAATATTCATTCTCACAGAGGACAATAAATAAATGGACCAAATTTTCTACAGATTGTGTAAATGCTAGCAGCATGAATATGTTAAAAAACAAAATTGACAAATACCTCAGAAGGGGGGTTACACACAGATGAAACATTTTTGGACTTTCGATAGGCCAATGGCTTCCTTGTCCACTTGCCATCTGGGTGTTTTGCCTCTTGCTAAACTTTCAGTTCATGTGAATGTTATATGTACACAGAAGGACACATTCCGTCTTCCACTGCAAATGATGACTTATGTTTCAGGCAAGTATCATGCTGGGGGAAGAAGGACCAGGACACAGATCCCTACAATATCCCTTGGGCTTCCTGCCCTGTCTTCCGACATCAAAGTGGCGAGACCATTCAACTACAAACTGAACACGAAAGTTGATTTAACCCTGGGTAATTATATTTGACAGGGTGTCAGCAGCTGGCTTGATAATCAACTGTGTGGTTCATTCACACTTCTATCCATTGAAACTGAGTTATAAATGTAGTTTATAAGATAGTATTGAAGAACAGTTATTAATGTAAAGGTTGCACCATATATATATATATATATATATATATATATATGATATACTTTTGGTAACAAGCCATTGCAGATCAGTTTTACAAATGTTTCGTTTGTTTCCATTGTCAGAAGCCAATTAATGCATTAAATTGAGAACGGTAATTAACATTTGGTTAATCGTGTTTATCTAATGGAGTTTGTTGTAATTCCTCTGACAAATCCTAGCTATCAATATTTGTTGCACCACTATTATTCACTATTTTAATATTCTTTCAAAATTATGTTCATCCATTCAGCAAATGTTTTCTGTAGATCTTTGTAAATGACAGTGCACTACTAAATCTGTAATTTCATAGCCAACTTTATAACTGTTGATAAAGGATAATAACCACATTTCTTGTTAATTCTATTAAAGGGAATGTATAAAGAGTTTCATTGGTCAGCTGATGCCTGTTTTATGGGACAGTGACACTGAATTGATTAGTATTTATACCATAGTAATTGTTTAAAAATAATAGCCGTACAAATTATGTTACTATTGTGATCTTTCATTTCGTAATATGGTAAAAAATACACAATTTGGCATTGAAATAAATATCTTGTCCTTAACCTTTCTGCTGTTGTAGGTCATATCCCGACCCCACCAACGGACCGATCCTACGAACATGGCATGTCACCTGACTGGGTGTCCTTGACCCAACGACCCACGTTACCGTCACGGATGTCTGGCCAAGAGGATCTGAGGAGTCCAGACTTTAATGGTGGAGACATGGTAGGCACTGTTGTCTTGCTTGTGGTTGATGTGTTGTTTGTCATTGTCTCTATGGTTACTACATGTGAAGTATATCTCTACCGTGTTCATGTTAAATATTGAATTGCATTTAATATTCATCATAGATGATGGTAAATAGATTCACCTGTTGTTCAGTATTTGAACACTTGATTGTGAAAGTCCTGATATGTTGACATTGATTGTTAATGACTGGTTAAATGAAGTATCATAAAGCAGCATTCAATGTTGTATAGTCCATTATCCAGCTTCTCATTTCTTATATCTGACATTGTCCATATCTGCAGTTTCCTCCAATGTCAGATTCACTTTTTTCTTCAAGTGATATTTGCTCTTTTCATCTTCCTTCTGGAAAACAATTCGCATTTCAGTTCAGCCTCCGTTTGTAAAGCATTGCTAATATTGGTTCCCAGTTTCTGTGGATCTATATTTCAACTTCCTAACATATTAAATATTTCAGTTGTGGTTTCTTTATGCAATGTGCATAAATCACTGCCATGCCTTAGAGTTTACACTGTTATTGCATACTTTTATTGCCATTTACAAGTTTGTGCCCTTTGGTAAGTTTTTATTTTTGGAAAGCATTGAGATACTATTTTTGTTTCTTACTGTGACCAGTGTACTATCTAAATAGGACATATTTTGGACTGTAGCAGTATACTCAACTTCTCTGTGTTTCATTGGTATGAATGGCTATCACAGAATATGTTGGGAGTCATCTGTTGAGAATCTGGTCTAAAACCATTGTTCATCCAAATAGACTCTTGGCTTTTGTAATGCCCACATACTATGGTCGTGCACCGTGTTCTTTGGCCCAGTGTCTGTGTATCCTGTTTTTGAAACAGTTTAGGGATTGGCAGCGAGTTCCAGTCTTCCATTATCTGGTTGTTGAAACAGTTCATTCGTACCTAAAATGTTCAGGCAGCGCGTTACTGTCGACCACTATCTGGTTGTTGAAACAATTCATTCATACCTAAAATGTTCAGGCAGTGAGTTACTGTCGACCACTATCTGGTTGCTGAAACAATTCATCTGTACCTCTGGTGTCGATCTCCTCTTGAACATTTTCTCATTATGACCTCCACGTCTTGTGGCGGAGCCATAGCAGTTTCATTGACTTTAGCCATTCCTCGTATGGCTTGTCTTTAAGTGATTAGCTTGGTGTACATACATGATATATTCGTCAAAATGTTACTTTAAAGTCAGTTTATAATATTTGTGATTTTGTGATAAAAGGTTTGCCTCTCACTGCTCATATTTCTGTGTTTGATTTTGTCCCCAAAGCAGCAACGTCATCAAAATAAATAGCAATTGTTTCTCCCTATCGCTCTGCCTGTATGTGTAACTTGTTTCTCCCTATCGCTCTGCCTGTCTGTGTAACTTGTTTCTCCCTATCGCTCTGCCTGTCTGTGCAACTTGTTTCTCCCTATCGCTCTGCCTGTCTGTGTAACTTGTTTCTCCCTATCGCTCTGCCTGTCTGTGTAACTTGTTTCTCCCTATCGCTCTGCCTGTTTGTGTAACTTGTTTCTCCCTATCGCTCTGCCTGTATGTGTAACTTGTTTCTCCCTATCTCTCTGCCTGTCTGTGTAACTTGTTTCTCCCTATCGCTCTGCCTGTCTGTGTAACTTGTTTCTCCCTATCACTCTGCCTGTCTGTGTAACTTGTTTCTCCCTATCGCTCTGCCTGTATGTGTAACTTGTTTCTCCCTATCGCTCTGCCTGTTTGTGTAACTTGTTTCTCCCTATCGCTCTGCCTGTATGTGTAACTTGTTTCTCCCTATCGCTCTGCCTGTCTGTGTAACTTGTTTCTCCCTATCGCTCTGCCTGTCTGTGTAACTTGTTTCTCCCTATCACTCTGCCTGTCTGTGTAACTTGTTTCTCCCAATCGCTCTGCCTGTATGTGTAACTTGTTTCTCCCTATCGCTCTGCCTGTTTGTGTAACTTGTTTCTCCCTATCGCTCTGCCTGTCTGTGTAACTTGTTTCTCCCTATCGCTCTTCCTGTCTGTGTAACTTGTTTCTCCCTATCACTCTGCCTGTCTGTGTAACTTGTTTCTCCCTATCGCTCTGCCTGTCTGTGTAACTTGTTTCTCCCTATCGCTCTGCCTGTCTGTGTAACTTGTGTTATCTGTTCTTGAGCTGGACAGATGTGGCACTGAAATAAATGTTGCAGGCATTTCCAAGCATCCAGGAATATTGGTACAACGTGAACTTGGTAGGCAAAATAAGGTTATCCTAATGGAGTTGGCTATTTAATAACCAAGTGGCCTACATAATTAGTTACGACTAATACAGTAGTGCCTCATATATGCTTTTATATACTTTCAGAAATATTGCCAATTACTTGCTTTAGTTGTCCTTCATCTTCACCTCTCCCATAACCATGTATGGCTGTTGGGGCATCTCCTCTGACAATCTCAAAATCTGTCTCCTCTTTTCTCGATCCTTTGCTGTGGAAGCGGAGTGGAAGAAAGTCCTGTCCAGTTGTTTCATTACACGCCTCTTGCTTTAGTGTAAAGTCACAAACTAAATGTAGAAATAGATGTAGTAACTGAGCAGTTAAAAAGGTTGCTTTTAATAGAAACAGAACTAGTAATAGTTTTTGACTCGGATAGAAAAATAACCATGAAAGTCATTCGTAGCATAGATTAAGAAACCTTTCTTAAATGTGTATGAGAAGTTGTGGAAATGAAATAAATTATTACAAAGAATAAAAAAATTTGATTATTTTAGAAATGAGACCAGTTGATGGGACTGTGTTGAGATCTGTGGTGTTGGCGTCCTGCAGAGATTTTGAGAATTTAGTATTGAATATTAGTGCCAGATTGTTAGAAAGGAATGATAAAATTTATATTCGTTGGATGAGTATCCATACAAAGGAAGCCAACAGTGCTATCCCCGGTATGAAATGTGTTGCATTTAGTTCTCTTGTCAATGGTCTCTATAACTTCACAAGCACTTATTGAGATGTGATATATTCACTAATGTGACTAAACACATTGAAACAGTGTAAGTTTAGCTGCTCTCAAAACCAATCATTGGCCACTTTTGTTATCAGTTGAAGGTTTTTGATATCATTATAACAATATTTAATAAGATGTGACTGCATTATTATGTATACTGCCTTGTGTTCATGTCACTATGTGAGCACGTGAATTCAAGATGTTGATGTATTGGTGACATCACTTACCGTCATGACGCGGTCACATGATGTCGTAATATGTCATTGTTTTGTCACACCATATCATCGTTTTAACCATGTTGTGATAAGGCACAATGCTATCAAATGTTACACGATCACTTGATGTTATTTTATTGTCAAGTGACATCAGAGTAAGATCATGTAACACCAGTCCTGAAATTCCTGCATTGGCTGCCTGTCGCATTCAAGATTCTTCTAATCACTTTCAAGGCACTCCACGGACTTGCACCGCCATATATATGCAAACTCCTCAGTGACTACCAACCCACACACTCTCTGCGATC
This sequence comes from Lamellibrachia satsuma, assembly GCA_033239005.1. NCBI lineage: Eukaryota > Metazoa > Annelida > Polychaeta > Sabellida > Siboglinidae > Lamellibrachia > Lamellibrachia satsuma. The sequence goes on from BSQZ01000017.1 coordinate 9,294,535, forward strand.
AGATTACGTGGGTTTCTTGACTCTGCACACCACTACGTGCCCCAAAACATTTGGAGACCGTGCCTTCTCGACAGCAGCACCTGTTCTATGGAGCAGTCTCTCTTGATCTGTTAGACAATGTAATACCACCGCATCTTTCAAGACAGCAGTGAAGACACATCTGCATACATTAATTAATTGAGGACATCTATCAACAGAGAACTGTATCATATAACGCTTTGAACAGACCAAAGGACTAAAAAGGTGCCATAGAAGTACGTTACTGTTCCTTTCTTAGCTCCCATAGTATCCCCACTGTGACAGCTTTGATTTCTTGCCTGTCAACGTACTCTTGCTGCACGCAGGAGGTGGACATTGAAGGTAGATCACCAGAAGTCACTGCATCTGGAACGATCGCGGACACATCCCAGATGGTCGCCATGGCACCTACGCGTGCACCCGTCAACACTCCGGACTCACCGTACATGAGAACCCTGGAACGCCAGGTGTCAGGTATGTGGAGTGTTGTTGTGTTGTTGTTGCATGCTTAGAAACACCAACCAAGTTGAACTTGCTGTTTTTCTTTTGTTGCGCTTTTCAATGCTATATTAAAAGGATGGTGGACATTTACTTTGTTATATTATGTTTGAATTACTGACTTGACTGGGCTTAAACTCGCATGTCGTATTGACCCTTCCACCCTGCTCTATTTACCGGGTTCAGCTTTGCTGTCGACAGTGGAAGTCCAGCACCACATCTGATCTGGTCACTCCTCACTGGCCTTCCCCTCTTGCTGTGGGTTCATGCCTCAGTTATACTTCCTGGTGTGTTGCACACGAATATAGGGCACAGTATTTTTAGATGTGTAATTTTAAAAAAAATCATATCATCTGACATAACTGCATTTGAGCAGACACATTGGCAAGTTTCCTGGTAGAACATGTTGACAGTGTAACTGTGGATTTTTAGATAATTTCAATAGGCGGAAGGATTCTTTTTATTTTTTTGCCACAAGGCACGAGTGCGTAGTAATTCATGCAAAAATTGGTAAAGATTCAAAGGTGTGGCACGTTCAGGCATTTTTAGAAAGTTAGAAGTACGAGACTTTGACTAAACTCGACCAGCATGTCAATGAGATGATGACAACGCCAGGTAAGAAGTTTCAGAATTGTTGATGGTCCCGTTTTCTTATAATCGTGCAAAACATTAACATGGTCGCCAATGGGAAACGTAACAGTAGGCTGAACCCTGTCCTTTGAAATGAAATGTGTGTCTTGACATACGGCATACGTACCCAAATAACCTTCTGTGTCTAATCATTGCGTTACCCCTGCAGGTCTGTTGGGGACGATCCAAGAGCATGACACCTCCGACGTCGACTGGTCGCGAGGCGGACCGATCACACCACCGCCGACGTCTCGACGAAGCGTTCGCTTCTCCGGGGACGTGCCCGCGGCAGGAGCGTCAGCAGGCGACGATTCGACGGCTGGCGGCGACCAAAGCACGCTGCGGCATGGCACGCCCAGCGTCGCCGAGCTCTTCACGATGGACAGCGAAAAGGTCGACGCCGGATCGAAACTCGGCGAACGGGCCGACTCGGCTGCCTGCGCCGCCTCGCCGGATCGTTGGCCGGTGGTGGACGAGGACACGTACCGGCACCGACCCGCGCCGACGCCGGTCCACACGCCCGGGACGATGTCGACAGGTCTCGGCGACAACGAGGCGACGACGTCGACTGCCGGCAACCTCGACGCGCGCTCAGAGCGGTCTGGGTTGACTTCGATGCTTGCGAAGATGAGCCGGGAGAACTCGCTGCATTCGAACAAGGCGAAGCATATTATGAAAGAGCCACCGTCTGCGTCGCCGGCGCCACCGCCACCTTCGCCCGAGCCCAAGGTGGCCGTCGCGACGGTGCCACCGTCCCCCGAGCCCACAGCGGCTGTGTCGGCTGAAGCCAACACGTATACTGCGATCGGGTTCGAATCGGACAGCGAGCTGGGGTATGATCTGACGGTGATGCCGCCAAGCAACCTAGACGATGAGAGCAGGATCAACACGCCGATGTTCTGTCTACGTACTCCGTCGACCGGTTCACGCGAGCGCTCCACAGACGGGCAACCGACGACGGCGGCAGGCGACGCCATTGCTCCCCTTGAAGAGTTCGCGGCGTCACGAGAGAAAGAACAGGAAGAACACCGAGCAGAGCCCGCGGGTTTCCTCGGCGGTGGTGATGCCATAGGGGCGGACACACGAGATGCGTCGGCCAGAGTGTACGGGTATCATTTGACGGTCGAATCGACATGTCCTAAGGTGACCGAACCGACAGCAGTCGCCACGCCAACAGACGGTGACGAAGAGAACGCCGCCGACGACACATCGACCTGTCTCACTCGTCAAGAGAACAGGGAAACCAACGATCCCAGTTTGGATAACGAAAGCGGTTTTCCAAACGAAGATCCTCCCAACAAGAACGAACAAGCAGAGGATGGTGCGTCCGTACATGTCGACGAAGCACTGGCTGCGGGCGAAGCCGGGCAGGCGGGAGACGTCAACATATTGGCGAACGACGAGCCTGCCGACGTGGCTGTCCACGCTGACAGCCATGAGCGAGAAGGCTGCCTGACCATTGAGACGTCGGCCGAACAAACAGCGGCCATCCAGCCAGGCTACGGGGCGCAGGCGGCTGGAGTACCCTGTGATGGTGATGGAAACTACTCACAACTGGAAGAGTTCGACGCAAGCGAAGCGAACTTCGAGGAAGAGTTGAAGCAGGAATACGACAAGTTGTCGTCGCCCTAGATGGCCACAGAAGGTTTAGACTTTGCGTGGCTGCCTTTGAGTGGACGAGTGCATGCTATCTGCTTTTGATTAACGGGTGAAATAGTCTTTGACCGTCGCATCGGTTAAGAAACGATCAACGGTGGCGCGCGGACACTCTGGCGTCTTGAGAACAACACGAGTACGCTACCGATTCAGCGTTTGAACAACAATACTTAACGCAATGCTTCTGCATTAAACACATACGCGTATACCCATCCATACCCGTATACCCATCCACTCATCCACCAATTTTCCTGTCCGTCCATCCGTCCATCGTACATACGCACGCAATCAAAGCACTCACGCACGCACACACGCACAAACGTTCTCCCTTTGATTTGTGTTTTACTGACTCGACTGTGATATTTCCAATGTTTTAGTTATTTTACGGAATGCAGTGACGATATTTGTTATGTGATTACTAATCTGTCTTCCTCTTCCTAGACTATACATCTCTACCACCAGCTACATTGGATTATTGTTGAATCATACCTTGCTATGCGTTAGTACATCGACAATCCGACATAATCAGTAATCCGTCACGTATAACATACAAATAACGGCAGTTTTCCTTCAATCTCCATTACAACTCTGTTGTTGAGTAATGTAACGTTATATTAATACCAACGACTGTAGTGTCCACGACACTGGTAGAATTGTACGATTTTGATAACAAATGTGTTGTATATGTACGTGTGCCAAGACGTGATGTATATTATTGATAAGTGTATGCAAAACCTTGCTTTCATAAAGTAATTGCACTTTACTTACAAGTGTGAAATATTTGTTTGTGAATATCTACAGCTGTTATGTCAACTGATGACATAGGCTCACGGGAATTACTTTACATTATTTCATTATTTTATTAAAATGATGTATTCCGTTGGCAAAAGTAACCAGCGATGCTGTCATTATCGTGTGTTGTTGCTGTTGTTAGTGTTGTTGTAGTTGTTTCCCTCTTTATCACTGGTATCCGGGGTGAGGCTAGCATCGATACCAGTCGTCGATTTTTTTCCCTTCTTTGTCACTAACCACTTTTTTACTGCCGTCTCCACCAATCGTCTCCACTCCCTTTATCCCTCGCTCTCGTCATCCACTCCCTTCATCCCTCGCTCTCGTCATCCACTCCCTTCATCCCTCGCTCTCGTCATCCACTCCCTTCATCCCTCGCTCTCGTCTCCACTCCCTTCATCCCTCGCTCTCGTCATCCACTCCCTTCATCCCTCGCTCTCGTCATCCACTCCCTTCATCCCTCGCTCTCGTCAACCATTTCTTGTAATAAACCATGATACGTACGCGTAGTATAATTTTTTTTATCGCTTATTCATTACTAACTCACTTATCCTCTTCGTGCCACGCAGTCACAGCTCGACAATACTCAAGCAATGGCGGAACCTGGTTAAAAAGAAAGATTTGCTAAGAGAAGATAATGCAAATTTCACTAAGATTGGTCTTCGGGATTTTCATGCATTGCTAGGAGCCAACGTGGGGGATGCTTGGCACGATACAAAATCTGTGCGATGGAGTTGTCTGTATCGTCTGGATGGCGCACATACATATGTGCGGCCGGTTCAACCGTGACATGGACCACGCGGTTATCGACATCCCGTGAGGTCGGTGCTGAAAGGCAGACCACGTCACCAGTCCGCTGTACTGATGCACCGGGGACCACACTGCACGCGCCTGACTTCAAGACCTCGGGTGCACTACCTAACCACAGACCTTTGAATCAGAAGGACAAACGTGTGTCTCCATGTCCAAGTGATCGCGTGACACGGGAAGTTGGCGAAATCTGTGCTGGGCGGCAAAGGTGACAAGGACCAGTGCCCGGGGAGTAGCGCCTTTGACGGCCAAAGCGCAGACGACGGAGGTGTACTGACAAGCGTACCACAATCTACTGATGTCAGCAGCACGCGAGTTTTCTAAGATGATGCAAGTAATATTCTCAGACAGCCAGCTCGCTGAAAACATATCGTTAGGGTATTATTCAGACTTTGGTGTTTGGTTGTTAAAAATACTAACAAAATACCCATCCTCCGACGGGATAACTTGGCAGTTCGTAACTGAGGGACTATCACGATAATGAACTGTATTTACACAATGTCAGCATACACAACATTATCACGGAAATACCACTCTATGTCTTGGTACTTGATGGCTTTTTGGAATACAAGTCTTAAAATTGCGACATAATACTGGCAGTCACAGTAATGTCTATCGATGCCTTGCCCTTGTGTTATGTAACTTAGGACAATCCCACACACGCACGCACGCACGCACGCACGCACGCACGAACGCACGCACGCACGCACGCTCGCTCGCTCACACACATCTCGTTTGTGCAATTTGTTTTCGCTCGTTTTGTCCCTCGAACAAATCCTTCTGGATTTGGTACCTATGCTGTGAGAAAGATGCGAGAAGATTTATAACGTATAACGGCTTTATAACATATAACGGCTAGCAAATGGACGCTTGACCTTGGATCTGAGATAATTACTCACCAAGGATTTATAGGATATGTTTTCCATCTCTAAAGTCAGTGAGTCCACTACAGGTCGCACATCATTCCTCTGTGTGGGATATTGTTACTGATCAGCAAAGTCAGACATACTCGAAGCAATACCTCCATTGGGGAAAGCATCCCTGATATTTCTCTTGATCAACATTTGATACATAGTCGCCTCTGGTTAGACTTCAAGCTCTAGGTCACCTGAGAGAGTTTCTGCAACTAGCTAGTCTACTGAACTGGGTCAGTTCATTCCCTAGAGTGTCATCGAGATTCGATTAGTAGTTTCACAAGTTTCTGAGTCGCCTGTCACATCTGTATTGGTTCAATGACTTTGCATCTATTTGGGGAGATATCGTAAGTAGTCACTAACCTGACCGTATCCAGAGACAGCTAATCGAGGACGGCAACGAGCCAACACGAAAACAATCGGAATTAACTAAATGTGCCTCTTCCGAGGGTTCAATATAATATTCTTCTTGCTGGTGCGGTTATTTTCAGCAACATTCGTTATCCCTGGTCAGCTAAAAAACGGGCCTCACACAATTTTAATGTGGGGTTTGGGGCTTTTTGTGGGGCACCTTTTCGTTGGGGTTTTTGTGGGCACATTTTTCTAGTGCCTGATTAACCGTAGTACTACTCGTACCACGGTTAATCAGGCACTCAAAAATTAAGCCTGCGCACAGAAAACGTATCGCCGTCCGCAAAAGAACCCACTCCTTGTTGACATCCTTATAGGTTACAACAAATCGTCAAAAGCGTGCATCTTCCTAAAATCACCGGATCTTTGTTCGTCTACGATCAACCTGGGAGTGAGCTGATGACATGTCCCCGAATTAGTTGAGAAAACATGTACGTCTCGTGTGTACGAATTGACATCGGAACGTCGGTACCAGAAGTGGGCGGAGCGTGTGGTTGTTGATTGACGTTTCGTGAGAAGTTCGTTGTGCGTTGGCGAGTGTGTGGACAGATCGAACCTCGGGCCTTGGCATTGTCAACGGTCAGCTGCCTTCGTCGAACGGCTGCATTGGAGACGTGTGATTCTGTAGTCTCGAAGGTAAGTAAATGTACTTTGTTGATTCACACCGTTTTAATGTTGAGCTCTGTCAGAATTGTTTGGAGAACTGGTAGGTCATAACTCCCCGATTCGGCACCGTTATAAAAAAATTATTATCATCTTTATTCGGACTCAAGATCCACAAACATGTACATATTAAACAAATTATAAGTTAGAAATAGCAGCTAGAAAACAAATTATATTGTGCTGAGATATGAAATCACAGCATTACATTCTTCCATTTTTAAGACAGCCTCATTGCTACAATCTTTCATTTCCACCAATTCACAAATCATTTTTGCATTGTCATAATATGTAGCATTGACATTGATATTCCACATATCTTTACATTTATGCCTAATAGCACTCATAGGCATATACAACAGTTCATGGTGGGTCATGTTATATTTGGACATAATGTGTCTTACATTCTGGGCCATAGTTGACCTATAAGCAAATGTCATTGTATTTGCTATATAATTAACAACCATGTTGTCTAACAAGGCTACTGTTCTGTAAAACTTTATGAACCTATATACCAAAGCAACATCTAAAGTATATATTCAGCAATTAATGGTATTAAATCTCTGAGGAACCATATGGTAGCTTCCATTCATGACGCAAAGCATTACGCCACTGTATGCACATCTTGTTAACATAATGGCTTCTAAAGCTCCTAAATTGTCATGAATACTATGAATACTACGCGCGATGGCATATACTTGCCAACTAGAGACGAAAACGTCGCACGTCACATGATTAAGTTGTGATAAAGACGCGGTTAAGGTTTCCATTCGATTTATTTGCACTAACAAAACAATTAAGTTGTTGACGCATCCAACACACCATGGTAATTATTCTTATTAATTGACATAACTTTATTTCATATTCTACTTCCGTTTATCAAAGCCGTTTATCTTGAAGATCGACACTCGTTTGCATATTTAATTTTCGGTGGTACTGGAAAAAGTTGTAGCAAGCCGTCTAAGGTTTCACATTGAGTCAAATTGTATTTCTTAATGTATTACAATCAGTTTATAAGCAGTTTTATTCTTCAGAGACTGCTCTTTTAAAAGTACACGATGATATCACTCTAAATATGGACAAAGATAAAGTAACAGCGCTTACCTTGCTTGATTCATCTACTGCTTATGACTCTGTTGACTATAACATACTCATTAAACGCTTCTCAATGTGGTATGGCATATCTGACGCAGACCTAAGCTGGTTTTCATCATTATTAATTGATAGATACCAAAGAGTGAATATAGCTAATTGCTTTTCAGCGGCACTACGCACTTCATGCGGTGTTCCTCGGGATTCTGTTCTTGGAACATTACTTTTTGCTCTTTACGCTACTCCACTCAGCTCAGTTATTCAAAACCATAACTTGGACCACCACCTATATGCAGATGATACACAGATTTACCTTCTTTAGCTACTCCGGATATAAATTGTTCCTTAAACCAACTCAGGGATTGTCTCCAGAATGTATTCCACTGGATGACTGACAACAAATTAAAGTTAAATGCAAATAAGTTTCGTATTGTTGGTACACAAAAGCAGCGTGGTAACTGGAACTGCTTGTCGATTGCTTAACGCGTTTTGTTTGGTGCGCTGCCGAGCTTGGTTCTCCCGAGAATTTGAGCGCAATAGAAGTATTTATATATATATATATATATATATATATATATATATATATATATATATATATATATATATATATATATATATATATATATATATATATATATATATATATATATATATTGTGATTGTAATTTCCGGTCACGATACATAAACTATTTCTATACCAGGTATAGATAGTACCTAAAGTTAACAAACCAATGTTATTTCGCAAGTGTGTTTAATATGCACATGGAGCCTAGATCAACATATCGGGTTTATATGCTTAGCCGACATGTATGTTTTCTGTAATTGTGCACAAGCACGCGCACAATGATACCCCCCCCACACACCATGTCATATTCAAGTAAACACACCCACAACCATACTCTCCTCCCTTCCACATACTCACCTCCCACACACACTCCACACATGTACACGCCTCTCGTTCTCCCTGACGCGCCCTGCATCACACCAACCCATCGTACGTATTAGTCATAGTAACCCAGAGAACGTAGGCGTGTTGTTGAAACGTTTTGCGTAATGGGTTTGGCATTTCGATTCAAGGCAATACATGTTTTAAATGTAATTCTATGGCGAATTTGAACCTCGTCGTTTCAATTGTACATGCATTATTGAATCGTGTCTTCCGCACGTGGATCAAATGCACACATTTATAGTCTACGACTACGCCATTATGCGGGAGATAAGGTAGTGGGATACGCACACAACAATAGTCTTTTGTACAAGTAAGTTCTTGTCACATCATGTTTGTTCTAATAAATTAAAATATTTAACTTCACTATAGTAACGAGTGTTCTAACATCACAACACTTGAGGGTCAGATAGCAAACATTGCCTAAAACGGAAACGGTACTTATCTCCTTTTAGTGGTTAGTATCATGGTGTCCAACATCTCCTTTTAGTGGATAGTGTCATGGTGTCCAACATCTTCTTTTAGTGGTTAGTATCATGGTGTCCAACATCTCCTTTTAGTGGTTAGTGTCATGGTGTCCAACATCTTCTTTTAGTGGTTAGTATCATGGTGTCCAACATCTCCTTTTAGTGGTTAGTATCATGGTGTTCAACATCTCCTTTTAGTGGTTAGTGTCATGGTGTCCAACATCTTCTTTTAGTGGTTAGTGTCATGGTGTCCAACATCTCCTTTTAGTGGTTAGTGTCATAGTGTCCAACATCTCCTTTTAGTGGTTAGTGTCATGGTGTCCAACATCTCCTTTCAGTGGTTAGTGTCATGGTGTCCAACATAAATGCTATCATAAAGATGCACTGTGTGAAAGCAGTTGCTTTTAAATCATTATTGATATAATTTCTATATTTGGCTAGAATGTCTTATAATTTGGAATTAACCATTTAATAGTGAACAATCAATCGATGTGAACTTTGCAGATATTCGCTCGTGATTTTTCGAATCCCCTGGGGAACTTTTATAATAATAATATATAAAATAATCGGGAGACACAATCTCGGCAGCGCACCAAATAAAGGGGCTAAGCAGTAGATAAGGGATTAAGCAGTTCATAATCGATAAGCAGTTCCAGTTGTGAACAGTTGGATTGGTACGTTGAGGAACTATGGAGGATAAGAAAGTTTAAACAGGTGTGTTTTTAGTTTACGTCGAAATGTTGTTATATTTCCTACAGACTTAACAACAACATGGAGTGAGTTCCACAGAGTCGGCGCAGCAACTGATAAAAGCTATAGTTCCGACATTTGTATAAACACTGGGAACAAAACGTAGATTAGAACGTAGATGATCGAAGCTGCCTGGGCTGGTTTGCCAGAGTGAGCAGTGAATGTTCTTCACGGAATATCAGCCCATCGTGAACGTCGCCTCCCAGGATGAACAATGCGTGGTTGGTACTTAAGTTTTCTTTGGATCACGTGTTTCAGTACGTGCAATTTATCATCCTAACTTCTGCAAGTCTTCAGCGTCTCGAGTATCTCTATTGTGCAGTCCTTGCTTTCTAGTTTTGTTTCTGGCTTTCTTGGCCATCGTCTCCTATGTGCGATCGTTCTTCTCCCAAGCATGTATTGGTGAAATAATTCCAGCGAGAACACTCTCTTGAAACACTCTTTCCCTAGCTGAGCGTATCGAGTCCTTGTGCTTCTCAGAGCTCGACTGCACACGCGATTGGTCTCCCTTTCTGCAGGAACGCAGCAGCCTGTTCAGGGGCGGACCTAGGCTTATGTTGGTGGTGGTGGGGTGGGGGTCTCTGAAAGGTTACTATTAGCCGGCTTCAAATACTTCAGTCTTTACATTGACACTAGTTCCGATGTAGGCCTATATACGTTGTCCTTTACCGTATTATTTGTCACGGACACGGAGGGAGGGTTCCAAGGTCTATGGGGGTAAGACCCCTAAAACCCCCTGTGTCCGCTTCTGCTGTTATATTTCACTAACGTAACATTCAATGACCATTACGACAGTGGGTCATACCTTTCTTGACCTCCCCTATTATTCTGTCATGTTGGTTAAAGTCCACTGCCACGGCACATCGGGATGGGTCAGTTTCATGTTGGGCTACTTCACATGTGAGAGGTCAGGCAGGAACTTGTGATAAGTATCCAACAGTTCTTTTTAGTATTTGAACTCATCTCACACCTGTTGGTTTGTCAATCTTGGGGATTGCTTCTATCTTCTTGCTGTTGGGTTTCCAACCTTCACAGGTGTTTCATGAAGTATATTTCCCTCATTCTGAACTAATATTGTTTATCTTGGTGCCTGTTTTGCAACACCTCGGGAGCACCAGTCTCAACCTACCGCCACGAACTGCCCCATCGCCTCACACAACACAATGTCATCTCCAATCAACGAATCATCCACACTCTCGTATTGAAAATATATCGCTATTTAGTTTTTATTTGGATCACGGCATCAAGTGTCATTACTAATAATACGCTATCTTCCTCATCTTCGCCGTCAGCAAATGTCGGGCCATCACACAGTCACCAAGTCAGTTATACATGGACATGTTTTACATTTTGAAAATCTAACCTAAAGCACTCCGATTGTTTAGTTGCCAACACGTTAGCGACTACCTTTTCAGTTGGCAACTCAAATGTAGTTGTTATGTATATGTTCTCCACCGACACTTTTTGTGGATATCTGGCATTTGTAAAATCGGTCGACCGACGGTGGGTAGTTGCCAACTAATTGTCGGCAGACAAACTGTTGGCGACTAAAAGTCAGTATGTGTTCCAGATTCATTCAGTGTGCGTAGACATGTCAAGCAAGTATACACTGATGTGCGTGGTTGTCTACATCTTGGCCGTCGCCAGCTCTAAGCGCACAGGTGGGTGAAAGGCAGATGAGGCAGAGAAAACAGAATCATTGTGCTGCCAATTGTGTTCATAGTGATAACAACGGCGCTGGAAGATGATCTTTGTAATTAAAATTGTTATCATTACCTTCATAAGCATAATAAGTTTCACCAATACTACATTATATATATATATATATATATATATATATATATATATATATATATATATATATATATATATATATATATATATATATATATATATATATATATATATATATATAATATGAGCCCAGTGGTGCTCTACTTTAATAACATTATATCACTTGGTATTATGAGCGTAGCAACTAATGTGAACACCTTCCGCGAGCGAGAACTATGACATATCGAATCAGTCACCAGACACAAAATTTACGGCTGCAAACACTGAAGCGTCATTTGTCCTCTCACCTGTTTACACACGTGTCTATGTTTATTCTTCAAAGTGTGTGAGACCCAACCGGATTTATACTATTTTAAAAACTTGTTCATAATTTTTCTGAATAAAACAATGGTGGCCGTGCTTCAATGAGCAAAACTGCACGCTACGTAATTTCCGTGAAATAGTTCATATCCCAATTTACAACTGTTTACAACTACTGCACATTATGCGGTGACGTTTATATCAGCTTTACAATAACGAGCATTAAATGAAACATGCTACTATCAAAGCATGTCGTTACGTTGTCACGCGCATCAAGTGAAGTGCGATGCAGATAATAAACAAAATTAAATGGGTTCTAAATATTAATGTTCTGCGTTTGTGTGCGTAATCCATACGGTACATGACATTTTAATAGAGCATCACTTTTTCAAATGTCACTTTACGACAAAGTTCAATTAAACTTCGGCAGAACGATAACACATGTAGTAGGATAGTTACATTCATAGGCAGAGGCTTGTAAACACACACTTCGCCTTGAATAGTGAAGGGTCGGGTGGGTTTTCCTGGAGCATAATATTAAAAAACCCACATATTTAACTCTAAAACCACTCTATCTAAGTGGGTGAATCGTTGCAGTTTATCACGAATAGTTGCTATACGTCAAACTGCTCAGGTAACAAGAATAAATATAACATTTGATGGACTTGTTGTGGTTGAACACTAACGTTGTGTACTTGCCCGTTCTTATCTTCAGAAACCGCAGAAAAAAACATGGTGCTGAAAAGGTATGTAGTATAGTTAGACGTTGACATAATGATAGAGAGAGGGAATGGGAAGGGAGAAAGAGAGGATGGAGAGAAGGAGAGAGAGGGGGTAGAGGGAGAGAGGGAGAGAGGGAGAGGGGGAGGGACAGACAGACAGACAGAGACAGAGGCCGGCATAATGTCGTGGTCAGTGAACGTCGAGCTGTATTAGTAAAATAATATTGTAACCATTATAGTTTCGAGATTAGTCCGACATACATATGTATCTCGCAATTCTTGGTTCCATCTTTCTCTGTCGGTGACATTTTGCTAATGACTGACAGACACACATTTCTCTTTTGTTTTACAAAATAACATAAGCTAATCGTAGATGCTAACCTGTTGCTCACATTTTATGGTGCTTTTCACTCGTATTCAATAACATCGGCAATGAATGCCCTGGCAATAGTATCCACTCGTGTATATATTAAATTACTTTACGATCGAATGTATGACATCAGAATCAATGCGGTTAATTTGCTGCGAAAATCGGTTCTACAAAGACACAGTATCACATTACACATATGAATTGATTTACATTACGACTGATATCATCCTCGCCGGGCTGTATCATTCCAAATTGATAATGGGCCGACTTGTCTGACAGCGGCATATGATCTTATTGACTCGCATGTCGTGTTGCGATACCCACGCGGAGGATATAATTGCATCGTCTTTGTCTGATTACCCGGCTCACGACTGTTCTGTTGACCGTTCGTATTGTTTTATTTTCAAGCAGGTGGCCAACCCACTCCAGCCTCTTCCAATACTACCTCAAATGGTAAGTTTGGCCAATAGACAGTAGATATTTGACGACGAGCGGAAGTGAACCAAATTAGAGTCTGCGACGCACAGTAATGTGGAGGCGCAACGTGTCATTATCGTCGGCAGTGATACGCTAATAAATAGCATTATACAGCCACTGGCTGTTGATAAACGTGGTTCTTTCATGCTGGTCGATGATGTAGAATTTGGTGTAAAATATTTATATATCTTGTGACTGTCGTAATACCGTAATAACAAAATTGTGGGAAAGTTAGTCAGACAAACAACACATACATGGAATTATTTACCTGAGAGTAAAACATGGTATACCATCAGGAATTAGGTTAAGTGGGATATCCCACTAGTGATATATTCCAAGACAGGTACATCCCTTTAGTAGTAATGGAAGGTAAGACCATTCTCAGTCATGAGAAGGTCTTCTGGCCTAGAGCACGTAGGTATAAATATATTTTCACCATTCAAAATAATACGGGACCTCTCCATTGCGGTTCTGACGCAACTTATCCTATCCTATCATGGGCCTTTAATACCAACTAATGTCAATCATAGACCACTCAACTAGCGAGTAAGTTAGGTAGATAAGGCGAACCATTCGCAAACATGTGACTGAGCTATCCCAGGGTTCCATGCAGGCCTACCTGCCCTGTTGGGACTAACTGGGACACTTGATCACTTATCCACTTAACCCAGGTGACATTTCAACATAGTGATCTAGGCTCGTGCAACCATCATACAGAGAACAAGAAGCAGAATTGTGACCCAAAGCCACCCACGAGGCAAAAACCACCACAACATTCCTGTCAAGGATGCCATAAGTGAAAGTGTAACCCACGAGCATGAGCTGCCTCTCCCATAGACGGCTGGTGATTCTGATGACGAACTAGATGAACCGGATGAAGATGTGGTTATAGAAAGTGAACAGCCATACAAATAACACATCAAGCAAAGCAGGCATTATCTAGTCAGTATGTATATACGAAGAAAATATCCCACTTTGTTATAGGATATCGAGGACATAAAATAGGCTTACACGAAGCGCTGGCCATTCAAATGCCAGCAACATCGTGCAATGATGTTATGTTCGTTTAGTTCGTTTACACGATTTTACAAGATTGCCACCCAATGCAAAAACCCAGATGACAAGTGGACAAGACAGCCATTGGCTTATCGAGATTCTTCATTTGTATTTGTATTGCAGCATTTACACAATATAATTTTCTTGTGTTACATCAGAAAACGGTTAGGCCTGTAGTATCCAGCTGTCTTCTACTCAAAAACGTCAGAACTCATGTTTTGTGGAAGAAATACTTTGATGTACGAAGCTAATTAGTGGTATACGTCAGTGTTTTTACATAATCTCTAAAAAGGCATGTAATTGTTACGATTCAGGAAGAAGCCGTGGCTGTTGCTTCCAAACAGCAACAGATGTTACCACAACAAGTGCGAATCATCGAACGACTGTTGCCGCATGTACAATATCTGCGACCGATCGGCGAGGGTGTGTATCGATTGCTGGTACACATACCCCTGCCTCTCGGATGGCGACTGCTGTGAACAGTTTCCGGTCTGCTCAAAGATGACCACGAAGAAGTCGTTCGACGGAAGCCACAAATACGGGATATGTACTCGTTAATCTGTCAACAACGGAGTGTTTTTTGATTATTCGTGAAAAATGTTCATCAAGTTGGTAGATATATATGAACAACGATTGTCTTCAAAGCAACCATTGAGATTACGTACTCTCAACGTTTCGGCTGCCATGGGCAGCTTTAATGAGGAATTATGGGATTAGTTTTTCTTTTGCCCGCCAGTTGGTTTGTGGTTTGGCAGGCCACCCCATACGTGGCTGTTATTCCTTTGGTAGTTCTAGTCACGAATATATGTTCTAGCTGTTACATGGGCCATTAAATCAGTATTTTAAATATGTTTTAATGCAATCAGGTGTTGTGAATGAGATGATGCTGGGGCAAGTTGTAGCATTTCCCCGGACAAATTATAACAGTGAAATCATGCGAAAAATGTCACGGGGGAGGAAAAGAATCGTCAATTGTGAATCGGATGACGATTAATATAACTTTTTATAATTAACACGGTGTTAAAATTATTTGTTATATATGTATTCTAGGTAGGACCAATTAAGTCTTATGAGCTAATCATATAGGTCATATATATATATATATATATATATATATATATATATATATATATATATATATATATATATATATATATATATATATATATATATATATATATATATATATATATATATATATATATATATATATATATATATATATATATATATATTATATTATATTATATGTCAATCACTAAGCTATGTTTTACCGCAATGATAAAACGTGTTACAATTTGCCGCGCTTGTTGTTGCAACTTGCCCCCCCCCATTGGGGTACATTGTGACAATTTAGGAGACCTCATAAAACGTATTATTGCACAAATGTGTATTGCATTAAGCATTTGTTTATGCATTGGCTATTTGCGGGAGATATTTGCAGTGTCGTTGTCATGTCACTTTCGATCGGTATAAAAATCCTGAAATATGCTGTTGTTACTATAACTAGCCCCGATTTCCCCTACATGAAATAATTCAAAATACTAGGCGCTTCTGTACAACCAGTTTTCGCCTTCATAAACCTATTAAAGCTACACCATGTACAACAATCATGTACAATGCATGTAAGTGCATAGCTATCTTGTTATATGCCTACATTATTAAACATATTGTGGGTAAAAACACATTTCATATTTCATCATCTTTTCTGATGCGCGAATGTGCAGGGTTAACATGCCATAACTTTGACTTACCATCTTTTCCATTTCACTCAGCTTTAAAATCATTCTTGGGAACTACACACAGCATAAAATAAGCATCTTGTAGTGTTGTCGTTGCAAAGCAAACAGTAGATGCTTATTTATGTAATATCGTTCACACGAAATTATCGTTCTACGATAGTTGGCGAATCAAATGTGCACATTCGAGCGTCGGAAAAGGAAATGAAATGTGTTTGTTATACATAATATATTTACAACTGCTTTCTCAACTGATTTAGCCTATCGGAAATCCGCTTCATTGGCGTCCAAATATGTAGAGTGTGAATAGTTTATGTAACATCCGCAGTTGATTTAATAAAAAATTACTATTATTATTCAAATCATCGAAAGAATTTACTTTAATGGTTAGATCTGGTATGGATCAAAATAGCGGATATCCAAAATGTAAACCCTTTGTGGGTCATTGCTGATTATGGGCGTGACCTCAATCCTCTCGCTGATCACATGACAAAGTTACGAAATTTCACCAAGGAAAAAAATCGTGATTTTTCAGCATTTCGATTTTCACTTCAGTAAATGCTTGAGCAAGCATTAACTAATTTAATAGTTTGTCTGATGATTTCACAAAAACTACATACAAAAGTTGCACAAACGAGCTAGCATGTTGTAGTGGATGCTAGGTAGGTTTGTTTTTTTGCAAACGTAATTTGAAATGAGACTAGCAAAAAAATCGATTTGATTAAGCACCTTTAATAATTCACAAGTAAACATCGCTGACCAGGCTGGCTTCATTGTACACTGCTGCTGTTGCTGCACGTGCCGTATCTCAATAATGGTGAACATTCCGGACAAATGCGCAGTACTACTCAGACTACTTATTTAGTGACACACTAGAGCTACTATTACTGAGTTATCGTAAATATGTGATCCTCTGGAGTACACATGATATAACTGTGACGTGGGTCTACTGTTGATGTGTAGCGCCATCTCGTAGAAATACTGTGCAGATGTCGTCGAGTTTTCGTTGATTATCGCTTTTCGACCGATAAATGAAATGGCATTTCTTGGCAGAGCTCTTCGGTGGTTTCGGCAATAACATATCTGGCTCACTATCTTACCCACAACACCTTCCATTCGGAGTCCCGCAAGACTCCGTCCTTGACCCTTTTCCGTTTAGATTATACACTACGTCTCTCAGCCAAGTCATTTCTAATCATCAACTCAGTCATCACATGCATGCTGATAACACACAGATTTACATGCCACTTTCACAATCAGATGCACAATAATCTCTTTCGAGTTTAAGTGATTGTCTCACTGACATCTCGGTTTGGGTGGAACCAAGTAAGCTTAAGTAAAGCCTAGGTACCACAGACCTTAAGCTAAGCCTAGATAACACATACCTTAAACTTAAGCTAAGCCTAGGTACCACATACCTTAAGCTTAAGTAAAGCCTGGGTACCACATACCTTAAACTTAAGCTAAGCCTAGATAACACATACGTTGTTATTATTCGTACTAAGCAACATCGAAATATGGCCATCAACCATTTCCTAGTTAAACCTCTTGGCAGTGATACATCCCAATCAGATAATGTTCGTAATCTAGGTGTTGTCTTTGACAATGACTTCAACATTTGCCAGCAAATATCTCAAGAAGGCAAATCCTGTTTATACCATATAAGTGATCACCATCGAATTCGGCGTCACATATCTTTATCTGCTGATAAAACAATACCATCACTACTAATTGGTAGCCTCCTTGATTATTGTAATTCACACTAACGATATTACTGAAAGAGACTTAGCAAAACTCCAATGAGTACAACATTGTCACAAGTGGTACTCAGGGTGCCTTGTCACCATCACTACCACTAATTAGACAGTTACACTAGTTTCATGTTACTTATCAAATCAAATTTAAGCTGTCCACTCTTACATATCCTGATCTATCTACAAAACAACCACCATATTTGGCCATTCTCCTGCATCTTTCAAATATCCCTAAGCAGCACAAATCATCAATTTCACAACAACTTATTGTTCCCAGAACTAAACTTAACTTGGACAAGCAATCTTTCTCTGTAGCTGCGCCTAGGGTCTGGTATGAAGTGAACCATAACTATTCGGTGGGTCGTTCTGATAATGACTTGCGCGTCCATCTTCACGATTATGTTTAATGATTCTGTTTTGTTGCGCCTCTGAGCTCAGTTTCCTGAAGACAAAGGCACCATAGAAGTTTATTTAATTATAATTTCATTATTATTATCTCGGCCACATTTTTGTAGTATTAAATTTAAGATTAATAAAAATTATCTCCGACTACTCCTGCGTGCCATATATGCAACGATTAGAATGAAGCTGCCGCTTTGTATTCAAAGACTGTGTGAATATCGACCCAGTACTTACTGGTGACATAATAGGCAGCACGTCATCTCCTTTTCTTTGATGCTAAACATAATATAATTATGTGCAAGTGTACTACATTCTCACGACAAAGCGACCAGTCTGCTGAAATATTAAACACAATCATAAATACCTTTACGCTTGAGAGGAAGATATCGTCACCTTAGCTGGGAACAAAGTGATATTTATTGATATCTAACGAAGATGCATCTGGTTTCACCGCGATATTTCTCACGTCTTGGGGACGTTTCGCCCACACGCACGCACACCCGCACGCACGGGCTCTAATAAGCACAGCTGACGTGGTGGCATCTGAGATACACGATGACACGTTGGCGCAACGTCCCATTCATGATCAATGTCGCGGTTTAGAAACAAAATGTCCAGACATCGGGGGAGGTAGTCGACTCATCAGCCTTTAGCACCCTCCGACAAGACGTCGTTGCACGTTTCAAAGTTTTTATGCAAGATGTAACCAACTGCGTTTGTCGACACACACAAGTGAGAAGACTGGAAAGAACGTAAACATTGACAGTGATTGCTAGAATTTTGCCCTGAAATCAACATGTATAGCTCTTTCTCGTCTCTGTACTTGCAATGGCAACTAGTAAATCGACTCTCGGAGGTGGTGAAGTGTGAACAACATCCAGGATATGAGAATTTACGACATTACTACCTTAGTGCACTGGCAGTAGCACAGTGTGTCGGTGTGGACGAGCAACTTGCAAAGTAGCACTCACTCACTCTCTTGTTTAAAGCATATGTATACTGTGTTCACTAGATGGGATTAATCGTTGAAGGTTTGAATTCAATGGTTCGGGCTGGAAAGAAAGGGACTTAAAAGAACAAAAGGTTTGCGAATGATATTTACTGTTGTATGTAGAATAAGGTATGCTATGTGACAGCTAGCAGTTGTGTTCTCGAGTCATTCACTACTTCGGGTGGTTAAAGGTCACTCCTCGATTAAATGTTTTGCTCCAACATGCTAGCTCGTTTGTGCAACTTTTGTATGTGTGAAATCATCAGACAAACTATTAGATCACTTAATGGTTAAACATTAAGTGAAGTGAACAAAAAAGCTGAAAACTGACGATCAGCCTTTACCCCATGACATGTTTACCGCGTTGGATATCCAGTATTATGAGCCTTACCATAGCTAATGATTAAAGTCAATTCTTACGATGATTTGGAAAAAAATACGCCGTTTTTTTATTAAATCGACTGCGGGTGTTACTTAAACTATTCACACACTACACATTTGGACATCATCGAACTGGATTCGCAATAGGCTAAATCGGTTGAGGAGGCAGTTCAAAGACCGACTTGACGCCGTTGTTCATAATGTTTAAACGAAAACCCTCGTTTGCAGTTATGGTCATGCGCTAAGCTCATTTTTCTTGTGTTATAACGGCACTTAACATTAACAGTGTTTACACACAGGGCATATCACAACCAAGTGGATAGCTGTTGAATCCTGCGTTGTTTTGTGTATGATCCACTGATAAACTGATACACCAGTACTGCAGATGTTAGCTATATATGCAACACACACACCACTACTGAAATAGTAAATTAGTGTTACTAGAAAATATACCAATCCTCCTTGACTGTCTAACTAACGTCTGGCAGGCTTCACCAGTCCAACTCGCACACACGCACACACGAACGCACGCACGCACGCACGCACTCCTTAACTGTTGATGACTAGTACCCGGACATCAAAACTGGGAATACAAACACCACTATTTTAGACATGTATAATGATACACGTTAAGATGTTATTCAAATTAAATAATAGACATGAGTCTTGGTTAACTTTGGTGTAATCATGAAAGACAGGCAATAGCTTGAACAATAACCAGACGCGGGAGTTTTAGATGTCAACCCATTAACGCCTAAATCTAGACGGTTTTGTCAATGTCGAATTGCATAACTGTCGCATGGGAAGACTGTTAACTATATATATATGCATATATATATATATATATATATATATATATATATATATATATATATATATATATATATATATATATATATATATATATATATATATATATATATATATATATATATAATATATATATATATATATATATATATATATATATATATATATATATATATATTGATAGTTCAAATGCGTTTTAATGGATCACGATTTTTCTAAATATAATTTGACCGTGGTCTTTTTATAAACATCGACCTTGATGTACAGCATGTAATGTGCATATTCGAGTAAAAACATTCAAATTAAACATATAGCAGTCAAAGTATGTGAACAGTTGTGGTTCAGTAACTTGGATGGTCAAAGACGTTATCATATATAATGTCATAGGTTATGATACATAACATTATTTATGATAAAAACTACCATACTCAGCCAGTCAAGACATATACGTGTTACACTGACATAAAACTGTCAGTGCGCTGTCACGACGTCGGATCAGCCATTACCGGAAGTGACGACAATCTAACCACAGGTGCACGACAACGATGCGAACACCTGCGAAATGGTTATCTGTGTAATTATTATCTGTAGTCAAAATTAGAATTATGTTTCCCTTTACACTGCACATGGCTTCGACAGACCCTCAGATTGACGCGTCGAAGATATACAACTGGTTCTAATTTTAAAGTTGATGCCACGTTTGCACCAATTGTCAGACCATAATTGCACAACTAGTGCGCATAAAAATCTGGAGGACGATCCACTATTCTCGTTACTGAAAGGAAACAGTGTATGGATAGTCTCTACTCTCGATGAAAGATAGAATTCATATATTTGTAGCTCTCTTTCCGAAGGACGTCGATTAGTTTGTATGTATGATTGTAAGAGGCGTATTCAGGATGTCGAATGTGGAGTCAAGTTTGTAGTAAATTACCAAAGAGGTACATGGCCCATTGCTCCCACTCTAAATCAACCACTGTGTCAGTTTGTCCGAAGAGATAAGTCCGAATATAAGAACATTTATACTTACATTAGAATATTCCTTATTTTTGAATTTCTATTGGGACCTCCTCTCGTTTTGTTACATCCCTAGAAAAAAGTATCCCGGACCAATTTCAATGCAATACAATTATATTTAGAGGTCGTTACCAAATGTTAGTCTTCCATAGCCAATTTCTACGATGCCACACATATGAATTAAAACGTTGCAGTAAAAATGTTCTTTGGTCATGATATGCATGACTACTGTCACATCACCTTCGTCGTGTAACTGGTAGCCATCTTTATTTTTGCTGATTTGACGCCATCCTTCAGTAAAAAAAAATTACGCAAATACTAAAAAAACGTCACAAAAATTAACAGCGTCATCAAATTCAGAATCGGACGGTTTACTGCCAAGTAACATTTCAAGTAGTGGCGTAAAAACTCATCCACCCATATATATATATATATATATATATATATATATATATATATATATATATATATATATATATATATATATATATATATATATATATATATATATATATATATATATATATATATATATATATATATATATATTCGTTGTCACGGTATACATCGTATTCGTATTTTGGTTAGTTGTTTCATTGATTGTAAAAGAATTGACGGGTGTCCCGAACGGAACTTTTGCTTTCAATTCGTTAGCCCCATTCAAGGACCACCCTCCCGAAGGTACATACTGTCAATGGTTTGTTAACCCTATTCAAGGACCACCCTCCCTAAGGTACATACTGTCAATGGTTTGTTAGCCCTATTCAAGGACCACCCTCCCTAAGGTACATACTGTCAATGGTTTGTTAGCCCTATTCAAGGACCACCCTCCCTAAGGTACATACTGTCAATGGTTTGTTAGCCCTATTCAAGGACCACCCTCCCTAAGGTACATACTGTCAATGGTTTGTTAGCCCTATTCAAGGACCACCCTCCCTAAGTTACATACTGTCAATGGTTTGGACCAGTTTAAATTAGAGCTCAAACAATCAGCGTATGTTAAAATCCAGATCAATTGTAGTCGTAATTGTAAATATAATATAATTTTGTAGTTCTACTCTGGCACAGGAGGGCAATCACAAGCTGCAAGTCGGCCCGAAGTTGCGAGGGGCACTACATATTTTTATATAGGGCCATGACCCCTAGCCCCCTATGTCCGCCTACGGAGCGAGCTCGGGGTTACTCGCCAGCTTGTTCGGTAAACTATTTTCTGGACATTTAGAGATATTGTTCTAAAGCGGTTAGACCACAGTTGAACTTCCTGTTCATTGTTTCACACAAATGCAGGGCGTATTAAATCGTGATATGTGAGATTAAAAAATGTATGTGAAGTGCAATTGAACAGGCATATTCACAGGTTTGTTTGTGTAAGCTGTGAAATAGTGCACTTTTAAGAGTTTAACAGGCGAAGGTATTTATGGGATTTTTTTCTGTTATGGGCGACTTGGGCGAATGAAAACATGGACATTTGTGTAAACACTGACGGGCGTCGTACGTGGGGTCGTTTAGACA
>BSQZ01000017.1:9325000-9337500 GCA_033239005.1 Lamellibrachia satsuma
GCTATTTTTGCTATACCGCGTTGTCAACATTCTTGGTTTTGTCTTAACTAAGCGTATAGTTATATATCATGAACCATTGACATAAGGTGTTTGAGATTCCTGCTCATGGTGTTTAGAGGATATCCCTGTTGTTGTTTGTAGAGCGGACCGAGCGCTTTCACGCCATGTGTGATTTTCCAAAAGTGTTAGACAGACAGACAGACAAAATCTTTATTTATCCATTTGTACATAGTATTACAGTAACTGTAATTCCTATTAATTAATATATTTAGTACAACGTGGATTTGGGAGACTCCTATTAAGACTAAAGAAGTCGCTCTCATAGGAGCCACCTTGGTACGTTTTCATTGAATTTATTGTATATTTCCGTTTGTGTAGATTAACGTTAACACGTACAGCTAGATTAATTATTTATTATTGACCATGCGTGCAAGTGTAGCAGTTAACTTCGGTGCATATGCATACATAGCTTTTTATAATAATTTTTTTAGCATAAGATATATATCCCTGTAAGCTGTGTGTGTTCACCTTATCTTTTAATATGTCTGGAGTATTGTTGATGATATGTGGTAAATTATATTTCAGACACTTTTTTGCAAATTCGTGTTGTGTTCTAAATGTGTGTATTTTGTTGTGTTTACGCGTGAAATGATTATGTATGTGTGTATTCTGGTTTATCGGCCAGCTTTGTAAGTATGCTGGTAATTGTTTGTGTATGAATTTATAATAAAATCGTAGTATCTGTACTTTAAGTAAGTCTTCAACCTTTAGAACAGAGAGGCTTTTAAATAATGGTTCCGTATGTGAGTTATATTTGGTTACAGATATTATTCTAATTGCTTTCTTCTGTAATTTTATTATCCTAGTGTAATCTCTTTGCTTCACGAATGTTCTTCTTAAGTATTACGTTGTATGTTTTTAGATTAGTGCAACTTGTATTATATTGTGCACAATCAGGATCTAACATCTTCAGTTGTTTGTATAATTTATCTCTATATTTAATTGATCTTAATATACCTTTCGTTATCCATTTTGATTTTTTATGTTACAGACATTGTGGGCTGTACTATTTAATAAGGGGCCCATTTTGCCCTTTTTCGGAATGTTTTTTATTTTTTTCAAAGTTGACCTACCTCTAAGAAATGTGAACACATGTGGGAAGTTTGGGTAATTCGTACCTTCGGGGAAATGATTCAAAAGAACCGGTAGAGACCTGTAAATATGAAAATGAATATAAATGATGGACTGTTTAGCAGCACCACCGGTGGCCATTCCACGAAGCAAGCCAAATGGTACGGAATTCGCCGTCCGAAAACAATCAGCAAATTTCGTGTTTTGCATTCGATGATGCAAAATAATACGGACAGAATGTGGAAGCAGTTTTTTCTAACTCTGCACGAAGATCCTTCTGGGATATTTGTTCAGTTTGTTTGACACTGCTAACCTTTACAGTAATGGTTATAAACCAGTACAATAGGGTTCATAAGTGAAACAAAGCGTTCACACGTCGTGATTAAATAAATTTAGTTATCTCAATTAGAACACAACTAGTTGGCTGAGCCATCGGTGCGAGCCGCCCGAGCGTTGTTACAGCAACTTGCCCCAATACAATTGTAATAACTTTCCCCAAACACAATTTTTGCAATTGAACGCACGTGGACGATACAAAAAATCATGAATTTCAGTTTAACTTATACTTGGCATCACCCCTTATTCTATAGAATAGATATGTTTCAAGTTTCATTCACGAATCATAACAAATGGTTGCGTGAGATGATATTATGTGGGCATAGCAAAAACAGTTTTAGGTAGTTAAAAAGTCATTGTTGTCGACACCTCATAACTTTTCCGTCTTCTTAAATACCTATTTTTGGACAGTGTGTCCGATGGTGGAATTCCAAACAACTACTGTCGATGAAATCTCCATATGTGTGCTATGTTTTCATAACAAGACTCTGCAACAACTTGCCCTGTATATAACTAGCCCCGGTCTCCCCTGCCCCCTGGCGGAGGATCAATCATACCATGCAGTAGTACTTATATTTCCCGCTCAATGTATTATGTTCTGCTCCATTCTAGGCATGGGGCCATTAAGCAACTACATTAATTAGTTTAGTTTAGTCAATCTTTGTTGGATTTGTTTAATTTAAGTTCAGTTAACTTGTATTTTGAAAGTTATTTTAAAAAGTAATTTAGTTAACGAATAATGTCTATTATCACAACGGGGGACATTGTATATGTGTGAGTTAAGAAAGAATTAATCAATGTTTTTCATTCATTTATAGTGACTAGATAGACATTTATACTTCGTAGTTTGGTGGTATTTTTTTACCCACCCACCCGGTAGTTTTTAGCCGACCTGGTAAGTAAAAAGTACCGATTGTTGTTTTCGAAAAGTTATAATAACTTACTTGTTAACTGTTAATGATGTCTTATTGGCATTTCTTTCTAATACAACTTTCAATAACGTTCCATGGTGTTTAACTCTTATACACTTGTTTCTTTAGGGGTTACGAATTACTGAACTTACCCTACCAATATAAATGTTGCTGTGATTAAACCGTCATGTTTCAAGGATTTCTATGGCGCCAAACTAAATGTGACTTTTCACTGATTTTATTTCCTTTGGCTAACTTTTCCTTCTGCCTCACGAATCCAAAACGTAGACTTGTCACACATTTCTTAAATATTGACATAGATAATCATTATCAAGTTCTGTATGGCCCTCCATATTATGAAGTAAGTGATATTTGTACCAACATTAAAAAGGAAATAAAGGTCAGATGTGGTTAATAGAAGCATCTGTTCCACGAATCCATTAAGAACACAAATAATTACAAAACTCATGGCGATTAATGACATATATTTTATTAGTAATATATACTTCGGGTAATGTATCTTCATACAAGAATTAAACATTTATGGACATATTTTCGTCTGAGCTGGATAATGAGCTGGATAAATGCATGATTTCTGCCTCACGAATGATCTGTTTCACGAATCCCCAGTATTTGAATAAGTGTTCAGCCACCCCGTTATAGTACACTGGAAAGAATACCGATTATTTATCCAGTGTTAGAACTTTGTGAGACTTACTTAGGAACGTAACAACATTTTTGAAACAACTTATTCGTTTCTGAAAAAGTCATATCATGAAGATCAGATACACTAAATATCGGATTCACCCGGCAGCCATTATTGTGGTAAAGCCACAGGCGTAAGTTTGCATTAAATGTCCCCTACATCTACTTGGGAAGTAGGCGTGGAAATGGCATGCAACATCAGTAAAGGTGTTCGGTAGCTGGACCAAAAAATTTCAAACGTTGCCTTCCCCTCGAAAAGTTGTCTTCCCGAGCACATTTAAAGGACATTTGTTAAAACTTAAAACATGATAAAATATAATAATCAATATATGCTCTCTTCATTTGGTTTTATTTCCTGTTTACAGATCAGTGAACATATCATATTGACAGTTTATAAATGTGCAGCATGCTCCAAGCTTTCAAAAACTACCAGAATCACTAGCCGAGCCACTGTAGTCCGATTCAACAGCTATTGCACTGTTATTCTGATGTTGTCCTGTCACCCTATCAACTGCCCGTGAAGCTGTAGAAACAGTAAATAAAGTCAGGGGCTCTATGGCCTTCATCGGGCCCGGTCCACTTTTGTGTTTTCTAGCTATTTCTGCACGACGATTCACGTTTGCTACTGTTCACTGGAAATTTAATACATTGGATATGAAAAAAATCGTATTTTAAATTGGATTCGTGAGAGAGAAGTAAGAAAACATCTTAACGGTCATCGACCTGGAATGTATTCGTGCTTAGTGATCGGCATCTCTTTTTCAAGATTCAGCACCCCGAGCACGTCTGTTGTATGTAACAAAACCACGAAAACAATATAAAATATTGTTTTGACATTTTACAAAACACGACGTTCCAAAGGTTCATGAGAATCGATCATATGTCATCATATGTCATCATATGTCATCATGTATTTGCTAATCTTTTTGACTATTTTACGACGGTACTATTTTGTTTATGTCTGCTTTAACGGAATGGACTTGGGTGAGCACTCTCCACCTCGACGGACGAACAAGGAACGCTTCAGAGTGCTCACTATATATTTCGATTCATTGTAGAAATGTCGTAAATGAACTTTCACTTTCTTTCACTATGACTTCTGTACACCACAGCCTGCAATGGAGGGGTCGGCATCAGCTCAGTCAACGGCACCATTGCATCATGGTATTGGAGCAAAGATGAGCGAGTCTTTGTTCCGACTGTCTGTACATGGGTGATCCGTGCGCCTCAGGGAAAGGTTCGTGCGGCACAGAACAACAACGACTGTGATTACCATAATCATTACCCTCATCATCGTTGTCGATATCATCGTCGTCGTCATCATAATCATCATCACCATCATCATCATTACCACCACCACCATCATCATCATCATCATCACATCATCACCACCACCATCATCATTATCACCATAATAGTCACCAGCTTCAGTATCATCTTCATCATCTTCATCATCATCAGCGGCAGTGGTGGCGGCGGCACAAATTCAGATTTGAAAATGCATTTGTATTTAATTGATTTGAATGTGTGTATGTGTGTATGTATGTATGTATGTATGTACGTACGTATGTATGTGTGTATGTATGTATGTATGTATGTACGTATGTATGTATATATGTATGTATGTATGTATGAATGTATGTATCATAATTGTACTCGATTTACATTCTGTTTGCATTTATACACATCTTTATGTTATATTTAACGTTTTATATGTAATTATATTGTGTGCAGCGCTTTGAGTATTTTACTGGAAATTGCGCCTGAGAATGCGTTGGTATTATAATTATATTATTATAATTATATTGTAGATTATCCGACTCGACAACCTAAAGCTGCCAGACAACTGTGGGTCGTACACGTTCTCCGTGTCCGAGTACCGGGACTATAAAGGCGGGCTGCAAACGTCAACTATCTATAATAGGAGTGTCACTTTCTGTGCAATAAGTGGTGACTACATAGAAGAAACCACAAAAGACGTCATATACAGTCATACGAACGGTGTTGTCATACAGCTCAACGCTACAGCTGCAGACTGGAGCGAGGGATTTTTTAACACTTTGGAGCTAACCCACACTGCCCTTGGTAAGTACAGACGTGATTATTTAAAGCGCAACAATGTCATGTTCTTGGGACTAGGCACCTAAAAGAGATCACGAAAACTAACTACTTGCAACAATATCGGCCAGTGGTTTACTTAGAATGTCTTCTAAAAAAGGGATGTTCGGTCATTTCTACGGCTGACACGATAACGTGCGCGACTGCTAAGTTGCATGCGCAGTTCTATGAAATCGGATAACCTAGATTACCTTGTGAAGTATTAAGCTCTGCCGGCATACACATAACCAAGGCAAAGTCTCAATCAAACGGACTGTTGTGTCAGAAACAGGACTAGTTTAGGAAACAAAGGCCAAAATATGCCTAAGTTGAGCTTGGACACAAACAGCATGGCCATATCCTACTGGCAAGCTTAGGAATAGGTACACGAAAAAATTAATTGCCAGATTACGGTACCCGAGACTTAGGGTTATCTGACAGTCTGGCGCGGGTCATGAAATTAAGATGTGTGTTCAACAAGGTTTTCCTGGTAAACCTCTGGCGTAATATTCTTAATTGTAGTTGCAACAGGTTATGCTTTAATAACTCTTATAGGTGCATAGACCCAAATCGTGACTTCTCTTTCCCTTCAATGACGTCAAAAGAAACAGGTCGACCGTCTTCCTTGAAATTAAGTTCAAATTTAGCTATCAGTGCTGTATTCAGTAACTGTTTGTCTGTCTATCTGTCTGTCTGCCTGTCTGCCTGTCTGCCTGTCTGTCTGTCTGTCTGTCTGTCTACCTGTCTGCCTGTCTGTCTGTATGTCTGTATGTTCCCTCATATCTCCGCCAGTTTCGCGTGTATGGGGTTGACATTGCGAAGGCGTGGCCAGGGTCCGTGGAGAGAGTTCGTACGTTAAAACCATTTAAAAATTCCCCCTGGATGGGGGGATATTACAAAGGAGCCTGTGTGGACGTTTCAGGCCTATCATTGTTAGCAACGTTATGTGTGTTTCTACGATTGTTCCGAGTTGTGTAATCAACGTCAAACGTCCACAAAAGCTTCTTCGTGCGGTACGAACGCTTCGTGACACCGGCAGTTCGGCATCAAGTTTTGCCCTACCAAAACATGACTGGGTAGTTCAAGGGGTCATAAGCTCTTGCTCAAGGAGTCATAAGCTCTTGCTCAAGGAGTCATAAGCTCTAGCTCAAGGAGTCATAAGTTCTTGCTCAAGGAGTCATAAGCTCTTGCTCAAGGAGACATAAGCTCTTGCTCAAGGAGTCATAAGCTCTTGCTCAAGGAGTCATAAGCTCTTGCTCAAGGAGACATAAGCTCTTGCTCAAGGAGACATAAGCTCTTGCTCAAGGAGTCATAAGCTCTTGCTCAAGAAGACATAAGCTCTTGCTCAAGGAGTCATAAGCTCTTGCTCAAGGAGTCATAAGCTCTTGCTCAAGGAGACATAAGCTCTTGCTCAAGGAGACATAAGCTCTTGCTCAAGGAGTCATAAGCTCTTGCTGAAGGAGACATAAGCTCTTGTTCAAGGAGTCATAAGCTCTTGCTCAAGGAGTCATAAGCTCTTGCTCAAGGAGTCATAAGCTCTTGCTCAAGGAGTCATAAGCTCTTGCTCAAGGAGTCATAAGCTCTTGCTCAA
The DNA here is from genome assembly GCA_033239005.1 of Lamellibrachia satsuma. NCBI lineage: Eukaryota > Metazoa > Annelida > Polychaeta > Sabellida > Siboglinidae > Lamellibrachia > Lamellibrachia satsuma. Next base: position 9,331,772 of record BSQZ01000017.1, read on the forward strand.
GGAGTCATAAGCTCTTGCTCAAGGAGTCATAAGCTCTTGCAGTGGCTGCCTTTTCTAAGCTAGTTATATTTAAACTGTAATTGAGCTACCGTTACGAATGGTATATGCAAACTTGAACGAGAGCCGGTGAGAACTCCCCAACGTAGCGAGATCGGGCAGATCGCTATCGATTTTTAGAGAAAGCATCGTCGAAAATTGCGTATAGGCCCAGCATGTCAGATATACAGCAGACATTGGAAGTAGCGGAACATTGTGGCTTTTGTTGATCGAAAGAGGCACTAGCTTAGCTGTCACACAGGGACACAGTCTGATCGTTTCTTAACCGTAATTTCATGTAATATAACTTACACTTTATCTATTATAACAAGTTGACCACTCAAAGGTGTTTTATGAAAAACAATTTTATTTATTTCATCACTATCTGTTTAATTAAATAAATGTTGTTTCGCCCCGAATACTATGTTTACGTTGCAATGCTGAAAGGCAACATCGATATTTATTAACAGGTAACTTTCACATTATTTTTTAAAGATGTGGTTCATTAAGATACATTTGGGCTGTCAGTATCATGTTATATAGTTCAAGCAATATAACATTGTTTTAAGATAACAATGAACATACTTTGTGCCTTTAAAGATGCTTCCTCAATTCGATTTTTTCGTACGTAGTTTTCGTAAAACCATCAGACAAACTATTAAATTAGTTAATGTTTGGTCAAACATTAATTGAAGTGAAAATGGAAGTGCTGAACACTAATGAATTTCACTCTTGGTGTAATTTCGTAATTTTATCATGTGATCGGCGAGAGGATGGAAGTCACGCCCGTGATCGGCATTGACCAGCAGTCTCTAAAATTTTTGATATCCAACATTTCGTTCGGTTATTTGTTATAAATGAACGACATGTGTGTTTATGCAGACGCCCATCCTGGCTGTTACAATGACCGACCCGAATTGTTGACAACCAGTGGAGGATACAGGACGTCACCATATCTCGACATGCTCAAGAACAAATATATCAACGACGCAAAATGTTCGTGGCAGATTGTTGCGCCCAAAAGACACGTACGTAACTGAGTCAACCCGTTAACAGCCAACATAAATTCTTGAAAGTACGTTTTCGGTTTTCGAAGATGTGAATAATTACGTATTTCCAAAGTTGGTTCCATTGTCAGCGCCTGCGTATTTGTATATTCGGATAAAAACAGGCATTGCGACGTTAAGTTCACGATCATATACCGTGTTTGCTACACTGTTATTTATATAATTGTTTGTTACAGCAAGACACAACATGTATTTATTTGTAAAGGTAATTTAATAATTGTTCCAACCGAACTAAAATACATGTATATCGACGAGAGATAAACTAAACAGTTAGCACAAACACGCTCACCGAGAAAACAACGACTCATCTAACAAACTAGTTAAATATCACACACCAATGTTGCCACAATCGGTTGCCATTCCCAACTTGAGCTTTGATGAAAGATCACGTTGGTCGCAATGCTGACCGCTCATTGACCAGTGCTTCAAAATTGCGGCCGAGAGTCGAAGAAATTAGGATCATTCCAAATGCCGCCGACATAATCGTAGTCACAAATTGGCTTCGCTGTTCGATCTCGCGAGGGCGTTTACAATATACCAATTCTTGCACCGCGATATCACGCGTCACCGTTTCGCCCGACTAATTAGATAACAATTAATCGTTCGTGTAAACCGGCCGTAATTTACATTATGTATGTCCTCTTAGGTTGTCGTTCTTCGATGGACGAGGTTCTGGGTCGGCATGACCCGTTATTGCCGCGGAGACGTCGTGGAGGTGAGAGACGGCGACTCGAAAGCGAAGGTGGCCGGCCAGCTGTGCGGCCACGTCAACCCTCCAACCTTCACGTCGAGGACCAACAAAGTCCACGTGAGCTTCACTTCAGACTCGAAAAATGATTGGGGCAGATTCAACTTCACGTGGACATTTGTTAGGAAAGGTAACTGCTTAATTCTAGTACTGGTGGAAAGCTTGGGAATGTGGAACAGTTCCTCTAATGCGAAAGTCGTGGTGTTGGGGATATTCTCCTAAAAGAGATGTTAAACACTAACGTGCAACTAAAATCAAGAATATCGCGCCAATTGTTTACTCAGAATGTATTCTAAAAGTGGAATATTCTGGTCATTTCTGCGAACCAAAGCAGCGTCTCAAACATACGTGTTATTTTGCCATAAAGAAGACTAGTTTAATAAACAAAGACCATGTTAAATAAGTTGAGTTTTGACGCAAACAGCATTTCCATATCCTATTGGCAAATATAGGAATAGGTGTATACAAATATATTTTCATTTGACGAGCGAATATTGTCAGACTACGACACCATTGGCGTAGGGTCATCTAACAGTATGGCGCGGCCCATGAAATTAAGATGACGTTTGTTCAACAAGGTTTTCCTAGTAAACCACTGGTGTGATATCATTCATACGCATAACGTGGACTCCGATAAAAATATTTCTGCAGCGATCTCTATATGCCGCAAAACGGGGACATTAATTTCATTGCGAAATTGAAATTAACAACCGATATGTTATAAATTCTAATACATTCAGTGTGGCATGTCCCGTAAGACAGTCGTTCAGTCGACCAACAAAGTTGTGCAGTCTATAAGCAGTTGTTTGATGTCAGTCCTGCTATTTGTACCCGTGAGCAGGCGCGTTACGCAAGAGGCACCCAGGCTGTGGACGTCGTTATGCTATTCTGACGGGCGCCAGTGGCTACTTCGAGTCACCAGTAGTCCGAGGAACGTTCCGGTATCACAATAAAGTCAATTGCAGGTGGCAGATCAGGGCACCGAGGAACAAGGTCAGTGAATAGCATCACTGTATAATCTCAGTGTATATGCGCAACAACCTAAATATCATATGCAATGAACAATTTATTGTTTTCTCAATTTAGGCGTCATCTGCATAATGTGCATAATAATGTCTTCGGGTTGTATGGAATGCATAGCACATGTTCGTAGGTACAAGCAGTGATTTCTAAGTTCTACGTTGTTACACCTGTATTATGTTTATGTCACTCGTGTGTTTGCAAGTACATGGCTACCATTATCGTTATGCAACTTGCGTTGTGTAACGTCTTTATGCAAGGAATAGGCCAACGACTGGTGATCCATCGCCTACGTTTACATAATTATAAGTGAATGGGGCAGATATATTGGTACCAAGTCACAAGCTATAAATAGTTGGCGTATTTTGGCCACTGTAACTGATTAATATAATATCGACTAACTCGAAAGGAAACTGTTGTAACTTCTTCCGACACTTTACGTCACTGGTAATACACTCGGCATCAAGTAAATTGTTTGAGAGAAAGTCTCCAACTACACGTACTAGTTGGCGCTTACCGGCCACTGTAACGTGATAGTATTATATCGAGTAACTCCAAACGAAATAGTTCTAACTTCTCCTGGCATAATCGATCCATTTCAAATCGATCGACTCCCAGGTAAACCCAATGTATGTAGACCCATTCACATTAGCTTGACGATAAAACGTACACATTTCAGCACGCGCATGTGTATTATTAATTATTAATGTGCTGGCCATATAACTTGAGACATGTCTACGACCTGAAAGACTAAACAAGAGACGAATTCAGCCAAAAAACGTTTCGCAGAGTGTGTGAGACTCTAATACCCTTGAAAGACTGTTCTTCTGATCCAGTTAGGAATTCAAGTTACATTAAAACTGCTGTATGGCAAGAAATCAACCTCCTGCATTCTGTGTCGTTCTGGTATCGTTCTGTCCATAACACTTTGCGGCTGATGCCCGTCTCCAGCTGAAACAAGTGGCTGCTTAAACGAGTGCTAATATTGTTTGACTACGAACCAACCATTTCGGGTGCTTTGCAATGACTGTAGCACACACTGACAATTTCTTATTTTGTGAAGACACTCGTCGAATGGAAGAAGCTCGACAAGCCTCAAGTCCAGGCTGAAACGATAGAGAAATCCAGCTGCTTATTGTGTGGCCCGCACAGCCAATGTACTAATAATACACAATTATCCGCACCCACAACGTCCAACTGTGACTGTTTGAGCCGTGTGTTTACGTGTAGATGCAGTGCATATGTCTTATCATTTACTAAAGCGAAACCAAAGGCATGGTTTTGTGGCTATGCACCTAAAAGAGATAATAACAACTAACTACGTGCAAATAAAATCAAGAATATCACGCCAGTGGTTTATTAAGAATATATTCTAAAAGTAGGAGTTTCAGGTAATTTCTCTGAATGGCAGAGGGCTGACATGTTACCCTGCTTGACCAATAAGCGCATGCACATTTCTATGAAATAGGGGTAACCTAGACTAGAGTGACCTATTAAGGGAGGCCGGAATACACACAACCAATGCAACGTCTCAAACAAACGTGTTATTTTGCCAGAAACAGGATTTGTTTAGTTGAGTTTGGACGCAAACAGCATGGCCATATCCTATTGGCAAGAATTGGAATAGGTGTATACGAATATATTATCATTTGGCGAGCGAATATTGCCAGAATACTGCACTCGTGACGTGGTGTTATCTAACAGTATGGCACGTCCCGTGTCATTAAGATGGTTTGTGTTCAACAAGGTTGAACTGGCGTGATATTCTTAATTGTCGTTAAAATGGTTATGTTTTAGTAAAAGACCATGGCTTTTGTTGAGCGTTAAGCTTGATGCGTTCCTCTCGTTGACGCAGGTTATTCAACTACACCTGGAGTTATTCTCGCTACAAAACTCCACCGGCTGCTCAAAGGACGCCGTCTATATATACGACAACAAATGGCCAAATGCCAGGTTCTTACATGCGAAGCTATGCGGAGATGAACGACAGGGGACGTATATAGTGGGCCGCCGAAACGTGCTGCTCGTGAAAATGTCTTCGGATTCTAGAGGCAGCAGCTACGGATTTCGTATTACATACCGGATCAGGTCAAAGGGTATGCATTAGATAACGTATTACATACCGGATCAGGTCAAAGGGTATGCATTAAATAACGCATTACGTACCGGTCAGATCAAAGGGTATGCATTATATAGCGTATTACGTACCGGATCAGGTCAAAGGGTATGCATTAGATAACGTATTACGTACCGGATCAGGTCAAAGGGTATGCATTAGATAACGTATTACATACCGGATCAGGTTAAAGGGTATGCATTAGATAGCGTATTACGTACCGGATCAGGTCAAACGATATGCATTAGATATCGTAGCTGGTATATAACTTTCACCACGTATATGGCAGTTATTGGTGCTAAGATTTGGAACACCCTTAACCCACAACCAAAAACTTGTAAATCCATATATGCTATTAAGGCATATCATTTTGATTTTTTACATAACTATTTGATAATATTATTTTATTTTACCCATATATTTTCTTTACTTGCTAAGCCAAACATTCTTACTTAACGTATCTAGATTACTTGTCTTCGTCTGACTTTGCTGCATTTTACAACATATTGTCTTTTATGCAATTATTTAATATTAAGCGGTACTATATGTACCTGTATATTTATTTGTATTCACATATGTTTTAAACTGACGACCTTTAGAAAGATCAATGCATATTTTTACAAGGTTCATCGTGAATCAAATTATTATTATTATTATTACGGTGACATGACTGAGCTTGTCTAAGTATACATCTATGTCTAGGAACGACATACACATGTAGGTAGACGGGGTCAGTAGCTAC
>BSQZ01000017.1:9340000-9342500 GCA_033239005.1 Lamellibrachia satsuma
CTGTTCTACCATTCTACTAAAGTTTTGCGACTGTTCTACCATTCTACTAAAGTTTTGCGACTGTTCTACCATTCTATTAAAGTTTTGCGACTGTTCTACCATTCTACTAAAGTTTTGCGACTGTTCTACCATTCTACTAAAGTTTCGCGACTGTTCCAATATTCTTCTCAAAATGTCGTGACTGTGCATGCACTCCACTAAGGTTTCTCAATTATGCAAGCATTGCTGTAAAGTTAAAACGACATGGTCGATATCCAAGACAGACAAAGATCATATTATATTAAAATATTGTGGAAAAACACAGTTGTGCAGTCAATATGTTTGAATATATATATATATATATATATATATATATATATATATATATATATATATATATATATATATATATATATATATATATATATATATATATATATATATATATGATTTTACGCGACAAATATGAGCAGACTATGTACTTTTAAATATTGTTAAATAGCCTAGCGTAAATCATAATGTATTCCAGTTGACCTCATTATTTCTGCAGCTTCATCCAATGGTGGTTGAGTTATCCGCCAGGGGTATTTAAAATGGTGGCCGGCTTGCACAACACAACTGATTTCGACCATCGCGGGCAAGCGATAAGGGTAAGCCAATACCCCGTAGTTTGGCTGCTACATCATACAGCAACCGTTATCGAAGTCGCCTTACTGGCAGAGGTCTAACGAGTGATTTGACATCTCACGGTTATTCGATATATAAGACACGTAGGCCTGAAGCAAATACAAAGGAGTTGTGTTTCGTTGACAAGTCGCTGAATCCTATTATTCAGAACAGTTACCGCAGTGTGAGCCAAAATCGCGGATTCAGTGGATTTTATCCTTGTACATTAAACAAATATGTTTTTATTGATATATTTATTTTCTATGGACAAACATTTTTTTCATTATTATTATCATTTTGTGAAAAGAGAAAGAAAAACAGGAAATGCACGGTAACGTGGAACTCGGTCTGTCATCAGGTGAAGCAAGTCATCATGCACCCTCAATACTCGTATTTCGTAACGGGAAAGGACATAGCACTGTTGGAATTGGAATCTGACTTCACGTTGAACGACAAGGTGTCACTAGTCTGCCTGCCGAGCCGAGCCATCACACCGAGGTCGACTTGCATCGTTACCGGCTGGGGCACTACGATGGGTAAGCGGGGGGACGCTAGAGTTGGTGTTTGTCTGCTTGTCTGTGCGTGTGTGCGTGCTTGTGCGTGCGTGCATGCATAGATGCATGCATGCATAGATGCATGCATGCATGTATGTATGTATGTATGCATGCATGCATGTATGTATGTATGTATGTATGTATGTATGTATGTATGTATGCATGCATGCATGCATGTATGTATGTATATATGAATAATTTATTATTGTATGCACGCACGCACTCACACACACGCACGTACACACGCACACACACAATACTTAAATTATGATCTGTTATTATTTATGTAGAATAATAATAATATTGGCATCCGTGTTGGTACTTCAGACACTGGAAGTAATACAGTGTTACGTCAACGGACGACCAAAGTCATCAGTCAGAAAGTGTGTTCACGAGACGACTGGTGGGGCAGTAAAGCCGACAACTCCACTTTGTGTGTAGGCGAAAAGGGAACTGGCTACCAGATCAATTGTTTGGTAAGTTTATCACCGTGAATCACACGTGCAGGATCCTACTTGAGACATGAGAAGTAAAATAAATAAATGCATGGTTCTTATACAGTAATGTCTGGTTTATCACGAGTCATTGGTTACCATTTCCAAATGTAGCCTTTGTTAATGAACGTGTAATGTGTCATGACATTTATGTTGCTGTATGGTTCTCCAGTAAATGAGAGCATCTTGAACAAAGAAGAAACAATTGATGCAAAAACAATCACCGAGATCGTTAATTGTCTTATTTAAATTAATGCGTCTGACATTTTTTTTTTTAGTCATCTACAAAAAACCGATTAAATCAGTGAATGATATTACAATCTTATCCGGCCAATGTACAGTGCATCGAGATTATCCAAGCATAAAAGTATACGGATTACCGAAAACTTCGAGTCGGATTATCGAAGAACGGATACAAGAGACATGATTGTATACAGCTCGGTACGCGGTCTACATGGGCTGCGCAGTTGACCGACTGTCACAAAAGCTAAACCCATCGCCAATTATATTCAATTACGAAAGTTACTTATGCACGATGTTCCAAAACTGAACATTTCTCGGGAGGTATTTATACAGCGGGGCAACGTGGATTTAACGAAATTATCCAGACAGGAACGGCAGTATGAGGTTTCGAACCGCTTCTCTCTACACCCGTCTAAGCAGTAGTCATAAATACCAACTTGGTGGTTGTTGTGGCGATATGTAGCCATGCCATTGTGGTTCTATAAAACGCCTCCAGGTGTTATAGCGTATGGTAGTCTGGATTATCCAGGTGCCGTGCTGTGGCGCCACCGTTTGTCGCACTTA
>BSQZ01000017.1:9347500-9380000 GCA_033239005.1 Lamellibrachia satsuma
GGCTCTTATCCCCTCCGTGGCTCTTATCCTACCTCCGTGGCTCTTATCCCCCCTGGCTCTTATCCTCCCTCCGTGGCTGTTATCCTACCTCCGTGGCTCTTATCCTCCCTCCGTGGCTCTTATCCCCCTCCGTGGCTCTTATCCTCCCTCCGTGGCTCTTATCCTCCCTCCGTGGCTCTTATCCTCCCTCCGTGGCTCCTATCCCCCTCCGTGGCTCTTATCCCCCTCCGTGGCTCTTATCCCCCTCCGTGGCTCTTATCCTACCTCCGTGGCTCTTATCCTACCTCCGTGACTCTTATCCCCCTCCGTAGCTCTTATCCTCCCTCCGTGGCTCTTATCCCCCTCCGTAGCTCTTATCCTCCCTCCGTGGCTCTTATCCTCCCTTCGTGGCTCTTATCCTACCTCCGTGGCTCTTATCCTCCCTCCGTGGCTCTTATCCTACCTCTGTGGCTCTTATCCTCCCTCCGTGGCTCTTATCCTACCTCCGTGGCTCTTATCCTCCCTCCGTGGCTCTTATCCTCCCTCCGTGGCTCTTATCCTCCCTTCGTGGCTCTTATCCTACCTCCGTGGCTCTTATCCTCCCTCCGTGGCTCTTATCCTACCTCTGTGGCTCTTATCCCCCCTCCGTGGCTCTTATCCTACCTCCGTGGCTCTTATCCTACCTCCGTGGCTCTTATCCTCCCTCCGTGGCTCTTATCCTCCCTCCGTGACTCTTATCCTCCCTCTGTGGCTCTTGTCCTCCCTCCGTGGCTCTTACCCTACCTCCGTGGCTCTTTTCCTCCCTCTGTGGCTCTTATCCTCCCTCCGTGGCTCTTATCCTCCCTCCGTGGCTCTTATCCTCCCTTCGTGGCTCTTATCCTCCCTTCGTGGCTCTTATCCTACCTCCGTGGCTCTTATCCTCCCTCCGTGGCTCTTATCCTACCTCTGTGGCTCTTATCCTCCCTCCGTGGCTCTTATCCTACCTCCGTGGCTCTTATCCTACCTCCGTGGCTCTTATCCTACCTCCGTGGCTGTTATCCTCCCTCCGTGGCTCTTATCCTCCCTCTGTGGCTCTTGTCCTCCCTCCGTGGCTCTTACCCTACCTCCGTGGCTCTTTTCCTCCCTCTGTGGCTCTTATCCTCCCTCCGTGGCTCTTATCCTCCCTCCGTGGCTCTTATCCTCCCTCTTCAGTCCAGTTCAACTGTTCACGACTCCAAACCGATTAGAAACTGCCTAACCCGTTTGTTTTTCTTCGCGCTGCTGAGCTCGGGTTTCCCGAGGATTTTAGTGGAAATAAAGTTGAGATTTTATTGTATTGTATTTATATTGCATTGACAATAAATATTGCACACAAACATTTGTACGTTAACTGACGTAGCATCGCGTCACACATAAACACAAACACGAAATACGTCGCAAAAATATGCTTGTGCAGTGCGCGCTCTTAAACTGTCAGCCTAAAGGCGCGCACTAGCCAGTCTAACGGCGCGCACGAGCCAGCCTAAGGGCGCGCACGAGCCAGTCTAAAGGCGCGCACGAGCCAGTCTAAAGGCGCACACTAGCCAGTCTAACGGCGCGCACGAGCCAGCCTAAGGGCGCGCACGAGCCAGCCTAAAGGCGCGCACTAGCCAGTCTAACGGCGCGCACGAGCCAGCCTAAGGGCGCGCACGAGCCAGTCTAAGGGCGCGCACGAGCCAGTCTAAGGGCGCGCACGAGCCAGTCTAACGGTGCGCACGAGCCAGCCTAAGGGCGCGCACGAGCCAGTCTAAGGGCGCGCACGAGCCAGTGTAACGGTGCGCACGAGCCAGCCTAAGGGCGCGCACGAGCCAGTCTAAGGGCGCGCACGAGCCAGTCTAAGGGCGCGCACGAGCCAGTGTAACGGTGCGCACGAGCCAGCCTAAGGGCGCGCACGAGCCAGTCTAAGGGCGCGAATGAGCTACTAGAAGAGTGTGTACATGTTGTACGGTCCGCATAGCACAAAGTGTTGTATTGTTACAAACCATGTATATTCATAAGAATTGTTAAACATGCAGTCCACGTGTATGATTTGGAAACCCGAAGAACTCAACAATTTTAATGGTAAATAAAAATAAACTTGTCCGCGTGATCGCTTGTCTAAGCCTCAAACAAAAATGCCAGTGTGGAATGCTAGGGAACTTATTTGATCAGGACGAACAATTATTGCGTACGAATTCGATCCAACTTTGTTTTATACAAAAGTACGCCTGCGGAAATACATCAAAAGAGCGCGCGTTATCGGCCGGTTGTGCCGAGCGCACTGTTATCATCACATCACATCATCACATATACACTAGCGTCATAAACTTGACAACAGCATTTTGCAAGAGCAGATTGGATTTCCCTATTTATGCCAATTATTTAGCTTACACATAAGCAACGAGTTTACCTAGTCTCATTTAGTATCTACAAAAGCATTATAGCGTGAACAGCTAACTTCACGTGTAGAAAAATTACAGCAAACTTTAAAAATTTCAAATAGGCCTACATCTCGTAATCCACAAATCGTCTGGACGCTGTTCAAATTTCTGGTGCGCGGGATGTCAGCAACATAGGGCCTACCGGGCCTTTATTGGCGCTAACTGGTATGTAACATATCGAAATAGTCTGTGCGAACTTTTATCTGTTGCACGCTCTTACCCCAGCACTTACCCTACTTATACGCGTGTGGGAGTAGGTGACGTGTGGGAGTAGGTGACGTGTGGGAGTAGGTGACGTGTGGGAGTAGGTGACGTGTGGGAGTAGGTGACGTGTGGGAGTAGGTGACGTGTGGGAGTAGGTGACGTGTGGGAGTAGGTGACGTGTGGGAGTAGGTCACGTGTGTATTTAGTTAATACTGTCGCGTACAAGCGAAACCGATTGTGGCACGAACACTCTGCCGTTGTTTTCGATATGATCTGTGTACTGTAGATAAAGCCGCATCGACGACGCTGTCCTTGAAGAATAATGACAGAAACGTGCTTGCGTATTGACGTCATTTCACATCTGGCGATAACGAGGCGTTGTCTCCGAGAACTATTAGTTCAACAGCGGCATCGTTTCTCACGCGATAATCAGACGTACACAATGTTATTAACGATTTCGATGTAGTGATTCTTTTCATTGTTCCTAGAAGCTATTAATTAATTACTCAATGTCAATAGGGGTTGAAAAATAAACATTTGCACATGCGACATTTGCGCAATTTTATAATTTCATTAAAACGTTCGCTTTGTGGCCGCGGAATAGGCGGCAACAGCCAACAGCCAACAGCCAACAGCGCTGACACCGGCAAATATATTATTGCCGATAGCTGCTTCTGCAATAACTTTTTTCGATCGTTTTTCGACCGTTTTAGAACCAGTTCGCGTACATTACGACATGCTTGCTCGTTTGATTAAATGTGTTATCTAGGTTTGATTACATAATCAAACAACCTATTAACCTATTAACTTATTTCTCGTACGCAATACGGATTTTGCGGATTTGTCTAGGCATATGACCGAATCCCGTTTTATGGGCTATTCTCAGGAAAACTACCAAATTGGCACACTTAAATTAGTTAATGTTTTCACAAAATTCCAGTAAAGCTGTACAATTATTTTTGGTTAATAACTAATTAGCATACTTCTGTTGGTCATAGGGCATTTTAATAATGCTTTTCTGTGAGGCAGGGGCTGAAATGTCAGTATCTTTACCTGATATCAGTACGGTTACCTGATTTTACTTCACTTGCCACATATTAACTACTTTTCAAGATACTACGTTTACAGTTTATTGATTATATGCATACAGTAATATAATAATGATTAGTTTCAGTGCTTAGAGTAATTCCGTATTTGTATTATTTTACATTCAGTCCAAGATTTAATACATTTTCCATGTACAGATTCAAGTCATTTGGACAAAGGAGTTACTTATAAATTCTAAGCCATATGTTTGTGTGAGTTGACATATATACATGGATATAGATACGCCTGCACATCAGGAGTATTCCTGGGTAATACACCACGGCGCTAACTATTTCATAAACGTATTGGCTACACTTGCTTAACATGTTGGCGACAAGGCTGGAGTTATTAACATCACGATTAAATGCATTATCAAGTATTTAAATATATGTACTATGCATAAACTGTTGCCACCAACCCACCACTTCGGCTCCTCATACAAAGGAGGGACATTTACCAACAGTCATGCACTTAGACGGTTATAAAACTTGAATCGTCATCTTTTGTTGTATTTAACATATATATATATATATATATATATATATATATATATATATATATATATATATATATATATATATATATATATATATATCTACGTAAATTAAGTACTGTAAACTTTTAGCGTTTGTGGAGAACAGAGCGATATCATCGGCGTAAGCCATATAGTTGAACATCGTATCAACTCTTCTGACGTCTGCGTCAAAGTTACTAAAATCCTGTAGAAGTTGATTGATACACATATTAAAAAGATATGGCGAGAGAATATGCTTCCTTGTCGGATGCCACGAGATACACAACAATATTTACTGTACGACCCGTTCCATTTGACCATCGCAATCAACTTGTACCAGTTGCACAATATTAGCCTGTGGAGTACAGGCAGAGTGAATTAACTTTAAAAACAATCACACGTGACAGAGCGAATTAACAAATGTTCAACATCAAAGGTGGTTACAAACACTGGGCTGTCTTGTGCTTTATAAAATATGTCATCTATTGTTCAGTAAATGACATGCAACGGTTGTGCCTCTGGACTCCCGGAAACTAAACTGGTTATCATATATCTCAGTGTTTGGTTCGACCATTGCCTCTATGACCCTTGTGTGGAAAGAACTTAGTGTACTCAGACGGTTATCAAGACGCTAGTTCTTTACAATGTTTTGGTTAAGGGGCTTTTTTAACACTGAAACAATTAAACCATGTAGATAATGTAGGTATGCATGCCCTAAAAAGAAAGATATATATATGTGTGTGTGTATATATATATATATATATATATATATATATATATATATATACACACATATATATATATATATATATATATATATATATATATATATATATATATATATATATATATATATATATATATATATATATATATATATATATATATATATATATATATATATATATATATATATATATATATATATATATATATATATATATATATATATATATATATATATATATATATATATATATATATATATATATATATATATATATATATATATATAGTTAACATATACTTTGAGCTGAATATATGTATATATATATATATATATATATATATATATATATATATATATATATATATATATATATATATATATATGTATATATATATGTATATATTTATATATATATATATATATATATATATATATATATATATATATATATATATATATATATATATATATAACATATACTTTGAGCTGAAGATACGCCCGAAAAAAATTCCAGATCCGGAGGGCAAGTACCCCCTTGCCCCCCCCGTGGACGCCCAGGGCTGGAAAGGTCAAGAGTTACCGGATTGGTGCCTGGGTCGTGTCTTGTAAACCAGGGACGAGTTCGACTTAACGACTAACACCGACCAGTGGTCGGTCTAGTCACGACCAGAGGAAGTCGAACTTATTCGGTCTGACCTTCTTCTTCTTCTTTCGTATAATTGGCAGGATCCGTTTGTCCGGATATTTACGCCAATGGTAGTTTAGAGAATGAGATCACCAGCTCTGTGAGTTCACAACACGTTTTTTTAATTTCTCTGCGTGGGGTCTTTTAATTCCCCTGGCATAGAAAACAGATAGAAGGGACCAACGGCTTATAATGTCTCTTCCGAAAGACACAGGCAAAGTGGGATGAACGAAGTGGGATGAACGAAGTTGCCCAAGCTTCGAAATGTCGGAGGTGGTTTTGAATCCCGGTCCCTTCGACCGAAAGCTCGATGCTTTACTATACGACAACCGCGCCCCACACACGACCACCGCGCCCCACACACGACCACCGCGCTCCACACACGACCACCGCGCCCCACACACGACCACCGCGCCCCACACACGACCACCGCGCCCCACACACGACCACCGCGCCTCACACACGACCACCGCGCCCCACATATGCCGGCGGCAGACCTGGTTTGGTCAGAATTACATCACACCCACCAACCAACACTGCCACCGCCTGAAGGCGGTGCAAGCTCTGGTCGACCAGAGTGTCGCTTTTGTTTCATAACATACAATTATTTTCCTGTCTGTGCGAGTGATATCTAGGTATGTTAGAAGCTGTATGCCGATGGGTATGTTGCACGCTTGTCGCCACTGTGAAACAACCAGCGTTGACTAATACTCGTTTGGCTTAGATTAGTCGGATGGACAAGTACGCATGCGTAACAAGTCCTACGTTGGTTTTGTTCATCGACCACTTGTCGGTGTTAGTCGGTAAATCGAACTCGGCCTTGGTTGTCCGAGAAACATACGTCAGAGCGCGGGAAACAGACGAGCGCACTACATTAATTGGGGGTGCATTTTACGGGTGTTTGCCTGGTCGACTCGTCTGCGATAGAAGTTGACAAAAGGTTACATTGTTGTCACTGAGTATCGCATTTACACGTCACTCTGCCATCATCTGAAAGCCTCAATTATCCGGGATGTGGCGCCACCGTTTCTCGCACACACCAGAACTTGGGTCCAATAAATAGGTTAGTTCGTGACGTAACCCACGCATACCCAGAAACTGGGTATACATCCGGGGAGGCGAGCGCTTTCATTCTAGCTCATCAGCTATGAGAGGCGTATACAATGCGCATACAATGCATACTAAACAATTATAAACTTTATTTTAATAAAACAATTGACACAATAACACAAAGAATGAATAATATTTGACACTGTGTTCGTTCCGTATAATACCTCCACCGGCTTTCGCGTGTTGGCGCCACTGTCGGGGTCAACTAAATTAAATCAATTACCTGAAATATATTGCAAGCAGGAATTAATTAGATCAGTGTTGCCACGTGACAGTAGCAGACCAACGCCAGACTCTGTTCTCGGTGAGTTCACGAGGGCGAGCGAGAGTCGGATAAGCGAGACTTCGAAGCACAGGAATTGAGCTTGTGAATATAGTCTCCTATTTTTTTCATTATTATTAATAAAATAAGATGCAAGTAACATCACTCGTTCTCATCATTTCTACAGGACCGCATTCACACCAGTGTCCACTTAATAACACGTTTGTTCGCATTTCTTTGACCTCGATACGCATGTATTTACCGCATATTTCAGCAAGGTAATTTTAGTAAGTAATCATGTATCGTAAAAGAAGCTTCGCTTTAAAGTTTGACTTGTTTAATCCATCTTGCAATGCATTTTCCGTGTTTTTTATATTTTATAGGTATGTTGTCATCTCCAGCGTATATATATTTATTTTATGTCGTGCAACATTATCCAGCCAATACGTTCCAGCTTCAACCTTCCGTGACGTGTTAAACGTGTATTCGTCCGGGCATGTAACCGTTACTGCCCAGCTATTTCCCCTTATCATATATTTACTTTTCTTTGCATTTTGCTTGCATTTTGCTGTACTTTTATTGCAGCAGAAGTTAATCGTAATCGACCAGCAGGTTTCTACTACCCCATCCACGCCTAGGTAGTCACCATGGAGACCATAACAGGAAAATGGGGAAAATATATTTATTTATTATAATATGGCAGATTACTTGATATATAACGAAGTAGTCATATAACCCAGCTTGCTGTACTGTGAGCTTGCTGTACTGTGAGCTTGCGCTACTTCCACACGCCCTCTTTGATGATTATGGGGGTCTGAAGAAAAGTACAACGTCTGAACTACTGCTCAGACTTTCTGTTTTGAGTGAGCGTATCAACGAGCCTGGTGTGGACGTCACTGATGGCAGATGTACAAAATCACATGGCCGAAAACAGGAACAGTAAAACATCTTCTGCAGAACTTCCTTAACATCGGTGGAAAGAGGACACGTTGTTAGTATGATCTTTGATAGAGAGTTTTTTTATGTACGAACCATGCTCGTGGTAGCCTTGGCAAGCGTACAACATGTTAACCCCACACACGAGCAACTGAAGGAGATACGAGAGAACATACATACAGCGTCACAAACTACTTTATAGTTGTAATAGGCTAGCCGCGTTGCCCAGTGTTGCACGGGACAAAACGTCAACCACTGCAAGAGTTGACGACTCCTCGCACTGCCCAGTTAAATGTTGGTCGGGCAATGCCAGTGGCAACGTAAATTTCACGCTTTAGAAATAATATAACACTGCCGGGTTCACGAAGCGTTCTGTGTACGTTTGACGTAGCTCACGTAACAATCGTAGACACGCGCTAATAGTTGCACGTTACTATTGTTCTGAGTTACGCAATTTACGTCAAACGTCCACATACGTAATGTTCTACCCCAGGTGGGATGTCCATCACCATAGACCCCCGGACACGCCTACAAAATATCAACCCCATAATTTCGAAACTGACGGAGATACGAGTGAACAGACAGACATACATACAGACAGACAGACAGACAGACAGACAGACAGACAGACAGACAGACAGACAGACATACAGACAGACAGACAGACAGACAATTCATGACACATGCGTACGTAATACGTGCTGTGCAATTGACGTAGATAAACATCCGTATGAAACACAAACTAAACGCTGAGATGCATATTACGGAATATCTAGAAGTTGATACTTCAATGTACGTTATCTGAGTAGCACGGGTGGAACAGGAGAACTTCGCCGGCGAACGTTAATATTAATTAAATAGCGATTGACCGATATTTATAATGGCTGGCTGATATTTCAGTAAATGAAACATCTCCGTAACATATCGTTGATTTTTTTTAAAGAAAATACTTGGAAGTTGATTTAATGGATTGCAATTTTGCAGGAAGGTGGCCATCAAATAAATTAGCTACTATCGTGTCAGACATTATTGTCGATATATGATAACTGCTTCCGAGACAGGTGTGGCAACGAACAGGTAGCTGCCTATTGTAACTAAGGTAGAGCCTACCATGTCTATATCAAGCTAACTACGCATCGGTCTGCGCATTGTAGTCGTAACATGAGGTCAACACAACAATTATATGCCTACTGTCGATTGAACCTATGTCATTAATGCCAACAATAAGCACATATGATGCACGTGTTGGGAAAAGAACATTAATAGAAAATTAAACCGTTATAAATTAAACGTAATTTCAGAAACATTTAGTACGGAACTCACGTGATTTCAGTATAGCGAAAAATATTTTTTCTTCATTTCATGAGTTTTTCTGTGAATATAGATATGCATAATAAATTAACATTTCGGCCAAGTTTTACTGAACTGACATTAAAACTTGTGGGTAAAATGTGGGTTTTGACAACAGTTTTGCTAATTTTGCAACTGACGTAGTTGCTACTACGTTATATATAAAAAAGCACAGGACCCCCATTTCTTTTGCGTTTTTATAATGATAAATAATAAGTGAACACATTTTACTGTGTTAGTCGAATATTGAGTATTGTTAAAATTGAGCTAAAATGTGGTTTCCTCTGATTTAATAAATTACATAAAATAATGAATTTTAGTTTTTTTTATGAATATTTGATATATTATGCATTCTGTTATTTAAACACATTGAATTGCAATATTCAATACATACTAACACGTACAATAGGCGTCTTGGATATGATGGTCGTATGTTATTGAAGAACAACAACAATACAAGGCAGCAGTCCAGGCGACCAGGCAGCCTTATATAGGGGTGCACTGCCTGCTCCAATATAGGGACATCCCTAGAAAAGGTGGGGTAAAGAACGCTTGTTCAGTTTGACTCCCGATCAGTTTACCGCGGCTGGTGGGACGCCAGTAACAGCGGTGCGAAACAAATGAAGAAGAATATATCAGCAGCAACATGGAATGTCTACCAACTGGTATATCAGAACATCTCATCACCCTCAGAATGCCTATAGGGAAAACCCGTTATGCTACCGTCATCAGTGCTTATGCACCGACTATGACAAATCCAGATCAAGCAAAGGAAGAATTCTATGAACTACTGGATCAAGCGCTCCAAAAGATCCCATCTATTCATAAAGTAATCATTCTTGGAGATTTTAATGCCAGAGTGGGAGATGACTCCACATCTTGGCCAATAGCTCTGGGAAAAGTTGGAATGGACAAGTCAAACTCTAATTGCGAACAACTCCTTTCTGTATGTACGCAGTTCAAACTTGCGATCACAAACACATTATTCAATATGCCTGAACACGGCTACTACTCTTGGCAACACCCAGGTTCGAAACCTGTCACTTAATAGATTACATAATAACACAAAGAGTAGACCTAGCTGACATACGAAGTACACGTGCAATGCGGGGTGCAGACTGTTCAACTGATGACTATCTCATTCGATCATTGTGCAACTTCCATATCAAACCACCTCGTAGGAAAACTGGGCCTACAATAGTGAAGAAGGTAAATGTCAGTGAACTGGCAGACAGCGAGACGCAGGCACCGTTAATGACAAATATGGAAGCCAACATGACAAAAGTTCCATGCGATGGCACGATTAATGACCAATCGGAGAATCGCTGTGAGAAAGTGTACCAAACATATGTTAACACACTTGGGCACGCAGCAAGGAAACATCAGTATTGGTTTGACGGAAATGGTGAGGAAATATTATCGCTATTGGATGAAAGGCGTAGAGCACATGACACATTGCTATCACAACAGACAAGAAGTCGAAACCAGCGCTTCGCACAAGCAAAAAACAAGCTACAAAAAACCTATGAGCTATGCTAAGTGTTTGGTGAGACAAAAAGGCTGACGAACTACAACAGCTAGCTGATGAACATTCCTCAAAAGGATTCTTTGCTGCAATCAAACAGATCTATGGTCCACAGAAAACTGTTATTGTACCAATTAGATATGCAGAAGGTTCACAATGTTCACAGAGAAGCCAGAAATTATGTCCTGACCGAGGGAATATTTCAGCGAGCTACTGAATTGCCCAAAAACTGCTACAGAAGAAGCACTTGCTACGATAGAACACCGAACACAGGAAGACTTTGCAAATCCACCAACACTATGTTTGGCTGCCATCAAATCAACAAAGTGAGGGAAGATACCAGTACTGGATGGTTTACCTGTTGAAATATATAAATATGGAGGTGCAGCGCTTCACACTCAACTCCTTAAATTCTACTGCACCTGTTGGACAGCAAAATAGCTACCACAGCAGTCCAGAGACCCATTGATACTCGCAATATACAAAAAAAAAGGGTGACCGCAGTGATTATGGGAACTACCCGGGCATTTCACTGCTCTCAACTGCCGGGAAAATCCTAGAAAAAATCCTTCTGAAAAGACTACAAACAATTGCAGAATTGGATCTCCCTGAAAGCCAGTGTGGGTTTCGGACCTCATGCTTCACAGTTGACATGATATTCACCTTGCGGCAACTACAGGGAAAAGCTGTTGAACAACAACAAAGGCTCTGCATGATTTTATTGACTAGTCAAAGGCATTCGGCACAGTGGGCAAATCAACCCTGTGGATCTTACTTAGACGGTATATATGTGCTGATACCTTTGTCAAGCTGATTCAGGAATTTCATGATGTCATAGCTGGTTCAGTGTCTGTTGGTGGAACAATTACAGATCCATTTGAAATCAGTCATGGATTAAAGCAAGGATGCGTCTCGGCACCCACTTTGTTCACTCTCTTTCTTGGAGCAGTACTATCTGCAGCATCGGAACACTTGAGTATGTGTGTTTTCATCCGCACTAAATCTGATGGACAATTATTCAAATTGCAAACATAAAAACTCATGAACTTTGCATTCGTGAACTGCTGTTTGCAGATGATGCTGATGTTGTTGCGCACGCACTAGAATACATCAAAGAGATTTGTAAACACTTTGAATAAACTACTACCTTATTTGGACCTACAATCAGTACAAACAAAACTGTAACACTCTACCAACCTCCACCTGGACAAACTTCAATCGGTCCACACATTGAAATCTATGGCACCTCACTAAATTCAGTCAAAACCTTCACATACTTGGGCAGCACGATTGCAGCTGACAACACCATCGGTATGGAAATTAATAAAAGTATACGTGCTGCCTCTGGAGCCTTTGGAGGACTCTGGAAGCGAGTATGGTCACAACATGGCATTACGATCTCCACAAAGTGCAATGTGTACAAGGCGATTGTACTACCATCACTACTGTGATCTAAGTGCATGACAAATTGACACACCACCTGCACCTCGGGGGTGAGACCAACATTATTTATATCGCCAGAATGTTGAGTCACGTCTGTTTAGTACAACATGCATAACATCAAATCAAATTAGAGACAGGCTGACCACGTCGAGAAACATTAAAGGAGACCTGGGTAACATCTAGACATATATCTGGACGAGTCGCTTAGGATCGACTTAAGTGACTCGATTGGAGTCGAATGTTTATTTGTAAAAAGGAGTAAAATAGCCATCATCCGAAGTGGCGAGAACTGGACGTGTGCAAAATGCGACATCATTTGTATTTCACTTGAGATGAAAACTATTACACTCGAAAGGAAATGCTTTTCACGTGAGATGAAAAAACATTTCACCTGAGATAAAAATGTGAGATGAAAAATGTTTCACTTGAGAAGAAATTCGTCCTCTTTATTCCACGCAGCCATTTCTGTGGACGTGGCTGTTTTCCTGCGATATCCAAAGAGACGGTATATTATTTCAGGTGATTGACAAAAAGAAATCATTACCATTGGTGTGTGTCATTTATATCGGTTTATTTCTGCGAAAATATGTAAGACAATTTATCCATAGTGTCCGTCTTGACACGTTCACGTATCATTCATCATTGGCCGCTTCGTGACGTACGCTTTGCTGTTGACCTGATCTAGTGTATCAATATCGGACGTTGATTAGACAGTTAAGTGTACATTGTTCACATGGGTACGACTTCAGCGCCCCCTATACACAATCGTGTTGTTCTAGCATCACAGTAACAGCTAACTGCATGCTTGATCTAGGTTGATGAAAATCACGGCTTAACTGCCGAGTGTTAATTAGAAAGATTAACAATACTTATTAGTAAACGTGATTAATGTTACGCATCTATATTGCACAATTTATGGTGTATTTATATTGAATATTCTTGAGGTTTCTGCTGCTCGTGCTGCTGCTGCTGTTGTTCTTGATGTTGCTGCTTCTTCTGCTGCTGCTTCCTCTGTTGGTTGTTGTTGCTGGTGTTGGTGATGTATGTTGCTGTTCTTGTTCTTGTTGTAGGTGGTGATGTTCATGGTGTTGCTGCATATACTACTGCTGCTGCTGCTGCTGCTGCTGCTGCTGCTGCTGCTGCTGCTGCTGCTGCTGCTGCTGCTGCTGCTGCTACTACTGCTGCTGCTAGTTTTCTACTTCGTTACAGGTTGTTGGTACCAGCCCTGTTGTTGCTGTTGATGTGCAGATTTACGTTGTTGCTGCCGTTGCTGCTGCGTTAGTATATGTTGTTATTGGTGCTAATGTATCGATATAACCGACGTGAGCTCATATTAATTTTGGTGACGTTCACATTGCTACGTCAATACAAGCTTTTGCTGGAGCTATTCCATAACTTGTCAAATATTATAGTAAACATTATACATTTAGTTTGCATTGTTGATTCTTGCCTATACTATTGCTGCTGCTTCTGGTTTTGCGACAACTACGAAATATTTACACAACATGTAGGTAGATATTCTATATGTCAAGCGGTTTTAGACAATCAAATTGTCGTTTGTTGTTTTGCGAGCGATGACGTAAACAATACTTTCGTCGACATCAATGCGGCATTTAACATTGCACCGCTAGCACGTCACGCATTGCACGCATATGTAATAATGCATTTAATATTGCACACCCTCTATTGCACGGCACGTATTTAACGCGCGTGTAATAATGCATTTAACATTGCACCCTCCAATAGCACGTCATGTATTGAACGCGTGTGTAATAATGCATTTAATATTGCACCCCCTCTATAGCACGTCACGCATTGAACGCGTGTGTAATAATGCATTTAACATTGCACCCCCCATAGCACGTCATGTATTGAACGCGTGTGTAGTAATGCATTTAATATTGCACCCCCTCTATAGCACGTCACGCATTGAACGCGTGTGTAATAATGCATTTAACATTGCACCCCCTCTATAGCACGGCACGTATTGAACGCGTGTGTAGTAATGCATTTAACATTGCACCCCCTCTATAGCACGGCACGTATTGAACGCGTGTGTAATAATGCATTTAACATTGCACCCCCTCTATAGCATGTCACGTATTGAACGCGTGTGTAGTAATGCATTTAATATTGCACCCCCTGTATAGCACGTCACGCATTGAACGCGTGTGTAGTAATGCATTTAATATTGCACCCCCTCTATAGCACGGCACGCATTGAACGCGTGTGTAATAATGCATTTAACATTGCACCCCCTCTATAGCACGTCACGCATTGAACGCGTGTGTAGTAATGCATTTAATATTGCACCCCCTCTATAGCACGGCACGCATTGAACGCGTGTGTAATAATGCATTTAACATTGCACCCCTCTATAGCACGTCACGTATTGAACGCGTGTATAATAATGCATTTAATATTGCACCCCATCTATAGCACGACACGTATTGAACGCGTGTGTAATAATGCATTTAACATTGCACCCCTCTATAGCACGTCACGTATTGAACGCGTGTATAATAATGCATTTAATATTGCACCCCCTCTATAGCACGGCACGTATTGAACACGTGTGTAATAAAATCACTAACATCTGGCGACAATTTCCAATATCTATGTACAACGTTTACCGGCTTTCGACGTTCGCAGGATGACGTGATTGGATTATAATTAAGACCCGTAAAATTACACTCATCTCCTCATGCTATGTAAACATGATATCCCTCCCTAAACATTCTAATTAAACAGATAACCGGTCAAAGTCATTGTTTTAATGTGGATCATTTGAGCACATTTGGGACGTCACGGTGTTAGAACAGGAATAGTATCTAGTCTAAACGATATAAAATGTTTTTGCAATAAAAACGCGTAGAGATTGCACCTTTAGAGATGCAGTCGTCATATTGGTTATGAAAATATCAGTTTTTGTTCACTTAAGAAAGATAGAATAACTGGGAGACGCAAAGTAATGTTAGTGAAGGAACAGTTAAAATCATATCAGAAAGTATCATTCTTATAGAGGACGATCAATAAATGGAACAAAGTATCTATTTGTGATGTAAAAGCTACCATCGTGAATACAAAGGCGACAAATATATCAATTGGGCGAGATACACATAGCCTGTTGTTAGCTTTGGATAGCAATCTGTTAAATTCTGTTAAATAACGTCTCGCTATTGAATGTCAGCGTAAGCGTCATTCAGTATTTACGACCGCTCCCACACACATGACACTTGCACAAGAGCATCACGTACAGCTGTTATACATAAATGTGTTCGTCTGTGTGCGTCCTTCCGGTCGCTCGGTGGCTCGTTTGAGTGGTTTTGACACAAGTAGCCATAAAGTATCAACGCGCCATATTCACAGCCGACATAATTGGAGTAAACACCGGAACATCCAGAGGGGTACCCGATATACCGCTAAATGTATTAGTTACCGTTACATTGCGTAGTATCCAATGTTTGTGACGTTCGCAACATGGATGATAAATCTACTTATTGTGTTAACAAACGACTAATGTTTAAATACATCCACTTAACATTCACTCGCCCGCTTGGGTGGATTTACCGTGTGCAATCTAATAGCCAACATAGCACACAACTAGACGAGCAATAATGGCCATATACTGGAAATGCTACAAAGCGCACTCAATTAAGAGTTCCTACAGTACCAACGGCGCAACTTAGGTTAAAATATGTTTTGTGTTAAATATGAAATTATTTGAATTATCACATACGTAACGACAATAATGCGAACATTATTACTAATACAATTAATCAATATATAATATTTTCTTAACCTGCCCAGTTACAATGAAATTAACTTATTATCACCCGTTTGTTGCAGTACTGATAATTCAATTGTGACTTCGATGTGCTACGTCAAACTCACACGGTGATAAACACGTTTTTTAAATGGAGACCATAAAAACACGCTGTGCCGTGCTAAACAAATGTGCAGCAGGGCGTTTATTTAGCACGCTGTGGATTGCGAGCACGTCAGGCACGCGCGTTTTTCAACAGTAACATATCGTGTCGTGTGCAGTGCACCTTTTTAAAAGGCAGTTCCAGTTACATCGTCCACACAACGGGTCGCGCGCCACTGACTGAGCACAGCCGTGTGTTGTAGTATAACCACAATGAATAACCTGTTTAAATGCGTGTGTTCAGCCGGATTGGTTCTGGTATTCATTCGGTTCAGCGACGAAGTGCCGGGGTAGGTGTTCGCTTTGATTGCTTTGAGGTAGTACCTTGTGGACCATGCGGTAATCTATAACGCGAGTAGATGCAAATTATGGATGTCGGTTAATAGTAATAATGTCGGATGTCGGTGGTCTAGGATGAGTGCGCTAACGAGAATCTACAATGCAGCGGTCCGTGTATGTAGCGTCGTTCTCCGGTATCACATTCACAATAAAAACCGAAAACCGAAAACCACATTCGGTTTTACACTATAAAATGTGTCGCTGTAATTTTTTAACAGCCTCGATGCTCGTTTATCTAATAGAACTTAGACAAATAATATACTTAAGAATGGTACGGTGAATAATCTGTATTTGCTTTGAATGTACATAAAACAAGAACAAGACACTGCTTTAATTTTTACTTTATAATGACGAAGAATCAACAAACAGTGATGTTTCAGTCGTTCTCCGTAAGGCCCTAAGGGGAGTACGTTACATTCGTCCCTTGGTTTGTGGTTAGCTATATTTATGTTGCTATGATGTAAACAAATGTGCAATAAAATAGTGTCATCGTCTGTTCAAGTCGATGATTTAAACAATATGTTTAGAATCAGCTTTTAATGAATGTTATATAAAGAACAGTTGTGTTAGCAATATATTTAATAGCGAAAAGTTATTATTTAATTTATTCCTTATGGTCTTGATGCCATGCTTCCATTTATTCCAAATTTAGCTTTGAAACTGATATTACGCTATATTTAAAAATATTCAGATATTTATTAGAACAAGGCAAACTTGAACGTGTTAAAAGGCGAAATACTTAAGTGTAAGTATATGTAAATACCCGAAAGATGACGAAATAAGTAGCATTTATGCCAAGTCTAAAATTTGTATTCGTAAATTTGACAGTTGTTTCATTAGTCTAAAATTGTGTTTATTCCATGTCCATCGTTGTACAACGTATTGTTTAAAACTATGGGTAGACCTCAACACGTTCACTCACAAGAAACTAAAATAGTACGTACAACTACAATCATAAGCGGAGTGTAAGTTCTTAAAATAGGCCCAGTGTCAGTAGCATGTTCATAATTCCACTAATATTATTCACGTCCTCTGTGCATCACACTACTAATCTAAATTTGACATCGTAGTTATTATGAATAAAAATACATTATTCACCGTCCAGTGTTTTACTCAATCGTCCGAAAATGTAGTAGACGTGTCTTGTTGTCAGCTTTTTGCATTTGTTTTCAATAGAAGAAGCACAACATGTTTATATTAATTTATTTCATAGTTTTAAACAATATTTCAACAAAGACCGTGTTTCAACTTGCACCAGTCTCTCTAATATTTGATTTGCTCTTCTGATCACTCAGTGAGATCATGCCCTGGTTGAAATTAGCCAAAACGGAAGCCAAAACTGGAATAGGGTTAGGGTTAGGGTATATATATATATATATATATATATATATATATATATATATATATATATATATATATATATATATATATATATTGTGACAACACCAACATCTTATACAATATATTGTGACAACACCAACATCTTATGCAATATATTGTGACAACACCAACATCTTATGCAATATATTGTGAAAACACCAACATCTTATACAATATATTGTGACAACACCAACATCTTATACAATATATTATGACAACACCAACATCTTATACAATATATTGTGAAAACACCAACATCTTATACAATATGTTGTGACAAAACCAACACCTTATACAATATATTATGAAAACACCAACATCTTATACAATATATTGTCAAAACACCAACATCTTATATAATATATTGTGACAACACCAACATCTTATACAATATATTATGACAACACCAACATCTTATACAATATATTGTGAAAACACCAACATCTTATACAATATATTGTGAAAACACCAACATCTTATATAATATATTGTGAAAACACCAACATCTTATACAATATATTGCGACAACACCAACATCTTATACAATATATTGTGACAACACCAACATCTTATTCAATCTGTTGTGACAACACCAACGTCTTATACAATATATTGTGACAACACCAACATCTTATACAATCTATTGTGACAACACCAACATCTTATACAATCTATTGGGACAACACCAACATCTTATACAATCTATTGGGACAACACCAACATCTTATACAATCTATTGGGACAACACCAACATCTTATACAATCTATTGAGACAACACCAACATCTTATACAATGCATGCAGAAGTTCATGACGTAGACACTTTTAAACGTAATTATGTGGACAATTCAAGAATGTAATTGCTGCTAACCGACTACAGAGATACATGTTAGGACAAAAATTAAATAAACAATTCCGCTTATTTTAACTGATAATGGTGATAGTTATTGTATTTGCCCAGAATTTGAGACCGCGATAATCCTCAGATGCAAGTCAAACAAGCGACTAATGTCAATGAAGGCCACGGAAAGCAGATCGAGTCGTCAGAAAAATAGGCCTGGTACTGTACACGAACAATGCAATGCAGATCAGCAACGAATGACTTGGGGGGATATAATCATGTCGATGACAATTTGTTTTGTATGTCCACGACCAATCGCTAAGATTTATCGCGGTTTCTTTGCAACATTTAGAACTGCTAGAAAAGACTACATCTAATTAAAATAGTAAACAGCACAAGTGTCTAGTAGTTTGCAGTCCTTCGTAAATGCTATTTAAAGTAAGTAAAACACATATCATTTAATGCAGAACTGGTTTGCAGAAATATTCGTAAAACACCCACAGAACCTAATTTTAATACGAATGGATATATATTCATCCTACTTTTTGAACTATCTGTCAACCATTCAAATCCCCAATAATTAAAATTGCAGTTAATCACGAGACCACTAGCTTATAGAAAATTCAGCCACTCCCATGTACGAATGATTCTACTGAAACAATGGGATATTTAAGATATCGGATGGGGCAGATATTGAATGAAAGTGTAAATCGAGAACGAAGAACGTGTGGAGTGCTTAGTAATAAAATTCAGTATTGTTGATTAAGTAATAAAAATATTTGTGGTTGAAGAAAATCCTAATTCACATATATATGTGAATCATCAGGAATTCTGGGACGCAAGGTCTTTCTCTGCTCGCCAGTTGTCTTGGTAAGCAGGCCGTCCCATACGTTTCTCAATATATATATATATATATATATATATATATATATATATATATATATATATATATATATATATATATATATATATATATATATATATATATATATATATATATATATATATATATATATATATATATATATATATATATATATATATATATATATATATATATATATATATATATATATATATATATATATATATATATATATATATATATATATATATATATATATAAAGGTAAAGGAGACTTGGCTAAACTCCAACGAATACAAAATTATCTGGCATGTGGGATACTCAGAGCGCCTCGTTTTTCACTATCACTACCACTACGGAAACAGTTACATTAGCTTCCTGTTACTTGTGGAATTAATTTTAAGCTCTCCACTCTTACATATCGTGTTCTATCTACACAACAACCACCCTACTTGGCTAGTCTCCTGCACCTTTCATATATCCCTAGGCAGCTCAGATCATCAATTTCACAATAACGTATTGTGCCTAAAACAAAACTTAGCTTGGGCAAACGTGTTTTCTCTGTCCCCATCATTTTGAAAACATCTGAAACTATAGTTATCTTCCGACAAAACTCAAGACATATTTATTCCAAATTGCATTTCCACCATAAATCTTCGGTTGTCCCTCGGTCTGATAATGAGTTTTGCGCGTCCCTGTTAACGCTTAAGCTTAATGATTCTGTTTTGTTGCGCCTCTGAGCTCAGGTTCCTGAGGATATAGGCGCCATAGAAGTTAATTATTATTATTAATTATTATTATTGTTGTCGGCAGGAGCGGCAACAGCGTTCTGGTGGCGAACTTGGAACTACTGCAAATTCAACAACCCGAGGTGTGTATCAATGTATGAGAAACAGAGGCACAGACGAACACAGACATCGCCTGCTCTCGTGTGTCTCAATCACGAAGGCCTCGTGTTTCATACACACATCTGCGTCTGTAAATTTTATTGGGAAATACTTACTTCGGACACATCACGCCAATGCGCATGGTCGCTAGATTGTCTAGTTTCTTAGAGAGCCAATGCCTGTATTCTCGAAAGATTACGAATTCGTAATTCAAGTTTTTTTGTAAATATGACGGCAAAAGTATCACGCGGAGTTCACTCATGGAATATCAGGATCAATATTATTCGCGTGCTAAATAATGAATATGCATACTGATGTATTACATAATCCATGTTGAATCTCAGCCAGGTTTGGGTTATAACCTTATAATTATAATTCGCCATGTTATTTTGGTATTATAATATATTCAGAGTTCAGAATTCGGAAGTTTTTCGAGAATACGTGTCTGGAATATATCTAGGGAATACCACGAAATAATGCTTGGAGGAAGATAAGTTATTTTATGCTCGTACATGTTTGTGTGTAAAAATAGCTAAACGCCTTAGTATGTTCGTATGTTTTTTGCAGAAAACGCGAGAGACGCTTCCTGAAGCATCCGGTGAGTGTCGCTGTTTTTTTATTCACCACGACGCATTTGCTATTTGTTACATGAAATCCAACGAAACCCACTAAATATAAATTACAACTTCAATAAATCGTAACCCGAACTGTGAGCTCAGTACATGACGTCAACACACTCCCCGTTAAGAAATACGGTACTATTTGGACCTATTTTTATATCACTACGCATTATGTGATTGAAAAGTACACAATATTATGATCATGCTCATGTCGAGAGATTCGTCCATAGTATTTGACTGTGCTCGATTTTGAGTTCATGATGAGCATTTATTGACACTAGGCTTTAAATATAATATGTTAAGTAAATATAGGTTCTTGGGACATGCATGTTTCGAACTTACTATCTTAGTGTTTTGTTGTTAGCAACATGGGTTCCAAACACAACTACATATATAAGTCCCTCCAACTCAATTAATTATAATCCCATTGTAGGCCATATTTAGCATACTCAGTGTTCACATAATTTCCACTGCACTCATCTTCACAACACGCAAATGTTGGAAATCCCTTGAACGTTGCGGGCCGCGGTTTTGTGCGGTTGAGGGTTCGATGTTGTAAGTGCGGGTACGATAGTTAGTGTGGATTCGTTGTTACAAGTGCGGGTACGATAGTTAGTGTGGATTCGTTGTTACAAGTGCGAGTACGATAGTTAGTGTGGATTCGTTGTTACAAGTGCGAGTACGATAGTTGGTGTGGATTCGTTGTTACAAGTGCGGGTACGATAGTTGGTGTGGATTCGTTGTTACAAGTGCGGGTATGATAGTTGGTGTGGATTCGTTGTTACAAGTGCGGGTACGATAGTTGGTGTGGATTCGTTGTTACAAGTGCGAGTACGATAGTTAGTGTGGATTCGTTGTTACAAGTGCGAGTACGATAGTTGGTGTGGATTCGTTGTTACAAGTGCGGGTACGATAGTTGGTGTGGATTCGTTGTTACAAGTGCGGGTACGATAGTTGGTGTGGATTCGTTGTTACAAGTGCGGGTACGATAGTTGGTGTGGATTCGTTGTTACAAGTGCGGGTACGATAGTTGGTGTGGATTCGTTGTTACAAGTGCGGGTACGAGAGTTGGTGTGGATTCGTTGTTACAAGTGCGGGTACGATAGTTGGTGTGGATTCGTTGTTACCAGTGCGAGTACGATAGTTGGTGTGGGTTCGTTGTTACAATTGCGGGTACGATAGTTGGTGCGGGTTCGTTGTTACAAGTGCCGGTACGATAGTTGGTGTGGGTTCGGTGTTGTAAGTGCGGGTACGATAGTTGGTGTGGATTCGGTGTTACAAGTGCCGGTACGATAGTTGGTGCGGGTTCGTTGTTACAAGTGCGGGTACGATAGTTGGTGTGGGTTCGTTGTTACAAGTGCGGGTACGATAGTTGGTGTGGGTTCGTTGTTACACGTGCGGGTACGATAGTTGGTGCGGGTTCGGTGTTGTAAGTGCCGGTACGATAGTTGGTGTGGATTCGTTGTTACCAGTGCGGGTACGATAGTTGATGCGGGTTCGGTGTTGTAAGTGCGGGTACGATAGTTGGTATGGATTCGTTGTTACAAGTGCGGGTACGATAGTTGGTGTGGGTTCGTTGTTACAAGTGCGGGTACGATAGTTTGTGTGGGTTCGTTGTTACAAGTGCGGGTACGATAGTTGGTGCGGGTTCGGTGTTGTAAGTGCGGGTACGATAGTTGGTGTGGGTTCGTTGTTACAAGTGCCGGTACGATAGTTGATGCGGGTTCGTTGTTACAAGTGCGGGTACGATAGTTGGTGCGGGTTCGGTGTTGTAAGTGCGGGTACGATAGTTGGTGTGGATTCGTTGTTACAAGTGCCGGTACGATAGTTGATGCGGGTTCGTTGTTACAAGTGCGGATACGATAGTTGGTGTGGGTTCGCTGTTATAAGTGCGGGTACGGTGGTTGGTGTGATTTCATTGTTACAAATGCGGGTACG
This sequence comes from Lamellibrachia satsuma, assembly GCA_033239005.1. Lineage (NCBI taxonomy): Eukaryota > Metazoa > Annelida > Polychaeta > Sabellida > Siboglinidae > Lamellibrachia > Lamellibrachia satsuma. Next base: position 9,370,559 of record BSQZ01000017.1, read on the forward strand.
ATGGCAGGTGTGATTTCGATGTTATAAGTGCGGGTACGTTTGTGGGTGCGGGTTCGATGTTACATGTGCGGGTACGGTCACGGGTGTGGGTTCGTTGTTGCAAGTTCGGGTATGGTAGCGGGTACGGGTTCGATGTTGGTCATCAACTAAGTTAGTGCCCGGGCATAACACATTCCATGCCGTGGTGAGCCGGACGTAGGTTTAAAATGCCTGCCCTTGTTGCTGCTAGTAGGATTTTTGAATCCGCCATAGGCTATAATACGCGACTTGATATTAAAAAAAACAGGTGCACCATATCTTTTAAAGAATATTGTAATTACATAAAGACAACAATCTGCATTTATTTGCGCAGTCACGACGTTGAAAGAGTGAAAACCAGAGGATGGTTTCAACAATTGCACATTATTGATGAGTATTCCCTGTTTTGATTCGTATCTATTTACAAGCCCCGTTCAACTTAATCATACTTGACACACGAAACCGACGCTGTCTTCAAATCACTAATAATGTAATCTTATATTTCATTAAATAGGTGAACAAAGTTAACATCCTTTACACAATTTATGGGTTTTTTAATGTGTTGATGTGCCTATTCGTCTCTTCACCTTCAACTATCACATAACTGTGGATTGTCGTTGGGCCGCCTCCTCTGATGATCTGGCAATCTGTCTCCACCTTCAACGGTTCCTTACTGCATCCCGCAAGCCTCTCTTGGAAGTCAAACCATGTCTCCATCCTTACTGCTTCCCGCAAGCCTCTCTTGGAAGTCAAACCATGTCTCCATCCTTACTGCTTCCCGCAAGCCTCTCTTGGAAGTCAAACCATGTCTCCATCCTTACTGCATCCCGCAAGCCTCTCTTGGAAGTCAAACCATGTCTCCATCCTTACTGCATCCCGCAAGCCTCTCTTGGAAGTCAAACCATGTCTCCATCCTTACTGCATCCCGCAAGCCTCTCTTGGAAGTCAAACCATGTCTCCATCCTTACTGCTTCCCGCAAGCCTCTCTTGGAAGTCAAACCATGTCTCCATCCTTACTGCATCCCGCAAGCCTCTCTTGGAAGTCAAACCATGTTTCCATCCTTACTGCATCCCGCAAGCCTCTCTTGGAAGTCAAACCATGTCTCCATCCTTTGATGTTGGCCGCCCAGTTCTTACTCTGCCTGCCTTAGCACGCAACTGAGCCGCGAGTGATCCGGATATCCAGAACTCAATGCAGATTTTTATCTAACACTTTATCAGCAACGAAGTAAGACGAAGCATATTAACGAATATGAATTGTTAGGGTGTACTAAATATGTTTCGGCCAGTGGAATATGAATCGCAAGAGGAATTCCAAAATAACTTTTATTTAGTCTTAACATCACCAATGATGCAGTTGCAAGTTAGCATGAAAACCGCGAACGATTGTAAGACATTCCCTTGTAATCAACAGTGGCAGAGAAAAACACTCAGACGCAACTTCCCTTGGCGTCTATGGTATGGTATGATTATTATATTTTTTGGCAAACACTTAAGAACGGGTGTCAACGCTGCCGCTGTTTGGTGGAAGTCCTGGGTTTTTCCCTGGGTTTCGCTTACCCGCTTTTTTGACGAAGTGTTCCGCTGTTTGTCACTTTTCAAAAACAAACAAACTTCACGGTAAAACCGATCTATTTGTTGCCCACGAGGCTTTCGAGGCATATTTTATGTTTTATTTTTATTTGGCCTCAAGTTCACATATGCGTTCACCACGAGCGAGGTCGGAATGTCAAAATGGCGATCCGTAAAACACCACTTAAAAAACGACGACATTCTTGCACCGTACCGTACCCGCACCATGATACCTGCATGCACGGGTTACCCGCAGCGCGCAACAATAACAAATTATGGGATGTGTTTAATGTGTTCACGGGTTACCCGTAGATCGCAGGGAATATGGGACGCAAAGCACTTACGGGTCACCAGCGTATGGGGTGTTTAGCTTTTGTGTGTTTATACACACACGCACGCACGCACGCACGCACGCACACACACACACACGCACACACATATATATATATATATATATATATATATATATATATATATATAATATATATATATATAATTATATATATATATATATATACATATAACACATATACATATATATATATATATATATATATATATATATATATATATATATATATATATATATATATATATATATATATATATATATATATATATATATATATATATATATGTGTATGTGTATATGTATATGTATGTGTATGTGTATGTGCATGTGTATGTATATATATATATATATATATATATATATATATATATATATATATATATATATATATATATATATATATATATATATATATATATATATATATATATGTATATATATATATATATATATATATATATATATATATATATATATATATGTATGTATATATACACACACACACACACACACACACACACACACACACACACACACACACACACACACACACACACACACGATGTTCCAGATTGTCAGGACGGTGATTGCGTCACGGCAGCAATTGTGCAAGATTTGGCCAAGTTTCTCTATGAACGACACACTTCGATTACACGGGAAGAATTCGGTGCTGAACGTAGCCCAAGACAGTTGATTCTGTCAGCAAATAGTACCCGCACGCCGACGACGGGAGGTACGTGGACGTGTATTTGGGCTCATCGTCCTAATGATCTGAGGTTGGCGACACATGTTGTATTTGCTTTAACCAGTAAAGCTACGCAGGCCTATAGGAACGATATATTTCAAGTGGTTTTACTTTATTTTAATAAATAAGTTTGGTTTCGACGACTTAAACGTGTTGCCGTTTGGTGTATGTGTGTCAGAATTGTCGCTAATACGAAATGCTGTGTTAATAAACAATAATATTTCTAATTTGTTTGCGAACAATTTAAGAAAACTAGCCAAGTATCAATTAGCATACATACCTCAATTGGTCCACCGACCATACCAAATGTGTCCGAAAGTAGGCGGGAACATATCCCACAGAAGTATTTCTTTAGTTAGCGCTGACATTATCAGCCGCAGCAGGTAGGCTCACAACGGCGCTTGTTTTTCTATTGCTAAGTAAAAAAAATAATTACTAGTATTAATACAAACTCGCTGCACACACGAAGAGGTCAACGTTGCAATTTGAATCATGTATAGTGCATAACGAAAAAGTGCCATTGTACAATCGTTTGCGTAGGCCTACATTCTACAAAATTCGTGCGTGCATGTGTGCGTCTATGTATTTGTGTTGCATGTAGATACCTTAATGCCTTTAGGATTCTAGTTTGTATTCTATTTGTATTTACACTCCTCATAACCAGGTCAACATTTCCGTGTAATATGTGTCATCGATAACAAATTATAATAAGGAATGAACTCTCTGTGGACAACATCATTGTATCTGTATTGTTAAATCTTTAAACGGTGTTTGTGTGATTATTTATTATTTAAATACAAAAACGAATTGTTGTCGCGCAACATTTTCAGCTGGCTTAAATTTTCTGTCGGACTAGCAACTGTCGTAAGTCACGAATGCCACCGGTCACAAATTACCGCTCCTTTCTGGCGGATCAAGTTTCGAAATATAAGTTTCGCAATTTGTAAGCGTCTTCGTCGCGAACGTTGACCTCTGTGTTTGCCGGTGAAGGTTTGTGGGACAAATAGGTAATGGGCGGACTTGCTAGAAGGACAATTTGTTAGTGGAACAAATTGGTATTGGGACAAATTGGTAGTAGTTGGACTTGGTCGTGGGACAAATTGATAGTGGACCGAAGTGGGAATTGGTAGTGGGTGGACTTGGTAGAGGGGGAAATTGTTAGTGGGCAGAATTGTTAGTGGGATAAATTGCTAATGGGCTGACTTGGTAATGGGGTAAATTGTTAGTGAGCGGACTTGATAGTGGGACAAATTGGTAGTGGGCCGACATGGTAGTATGACAAATTGGTAATGGGTTGACTCGGTAGTGGGACAAATTGGTAGAGGACTTACTTGGTAGTGGGACAAATTGATAGTGGGCTGATTTGGTAGTTGGACAAATTGATAGTGGGCTGACTTGGCAGTGGGACAAATTGGTAGCGGGCCGACTTGGTAGTGGAACAAATTGATAGTGGGCTGACTTGGCAGTGGGACAAATTGGTAGCGGGCCGAATTGGTAGTGGAACAAATTGGGTGTGGGTCGATGTAACATTTTACCATCGAAACTATTCTTGTCCGAGCATTTCTTAACAAGGCCTAATATTTATGATTTCCTCTTCAACTCTGCACACTATTTTATTTAAGACAGACTACAACATAGACAAGTCTAACTCTTCCTATTACGAAACATTACAAAAAAAGGATGCGTTTCAAAGACATTGATACATTATACGTTAATGTGCAGTTTCATTATTCGTTGTCATAAAACAAAACGTTTCCGCTTGGTTGCTTTTGGTTACTCTTTGTTAATATGTTATGTCGTATTTGTCTATAAATAGGTGCACCATTTGTTTATGAATAGGTGCACCATTTGATTATGAATAGGTGCACCATTTGTTTATGAATAGGTACGCCAGCTGTTGCTGTCGTGTTGCTACTTACTTCACAGGTGTGAGTTTACAAAAGTTTAAAAACATTAGTGAATGTATCGTTTCTTGCCAAGTTTTTGCGTTTATGGAAATTAATACGAACATTTGTAAATGGCAATCGTCCAAAACGTTATAAAACCAATTGTTATTAATGAAATTGTTGTTGTTGTTACTATTTTGGGGTCAAAATAAATAGCATAAGCACAGTTGTTTTTGTTTTCCGTGACGCTTTAAGAAGGCTCGCGTTCTTTAGCTTGTCGCTACGACAGCTTAATCGTTCTGGCCAATACTACTAGCCTACGTGTCACGTCGAGTCACACACGCACACGTAAATATAATGTTTTTATGTGCTTATTGTCATTGTTGTGATTATTATTGTTATTGAAATTTGTTTTTATATTATTTTATGATTATGATGATGATAATGATTATCATCATCACCATTATCATTATTATTACCAATGATATTATTATTGTTGTTGTTATTACTATTATAACATATTTCCCATATTTGCGAATAAAGGCAAAACTACCGCGTTACTCAGGAGCTGCTGCGTCTAATTCGGTAGTCGATGAATCGGCAGCCCCTCAATCGACAGCCCAGTGCGGGGTGCCGAGTGTGACGCCAAATGTGCCGGAAATCGACCAAGTGGCCAACTATGTGGAGAACCTAGCGAAGTCTGTCGATAGCACCGATGGCCGCCTGGTCCGCCACGGCAACGTGGTCGTGCGCCAGGGGAGGCCGGCCGTCTTCCCGGTAATGAATGTGGCAGGCGGCTCAGTGTCGGTGGCGCATTCGTGGCCGTGGCAGATCAGCATGAATGTCTACGGTATGCACTTCTGTGGCGGCGTAATACTGCACCGCCGCTGGATCCTCACCGCTGCACACTGCGCGTACGTAACATTAGACACCTGTTTACACGAGCGATTTTTTTTCCGATTTATCGGTCGACACGGTGTCGTGCGGTATCGCGGTGCAAGAATCGGCCGTGTAAACACCCTCGCGAGACCGACTAGCGAGGCGGATTTGTGGCTACGATTGTGTCGGTGGAATTGGGGCTGGGTCCAATTTGATCAACAGTGAGCGGCGGTTTTGAAACATTGGCCAATCAGCTACTGAGAGTATGTGACCCCGTCATGAATTTTCATGAAAGCACAAACCGGGAGTGGCGCGAGTCAAGATTTAGGTCTAATGTTGTAGACACACACATAGTAACTGCGCATTGTCATGCGACAATATGCTTAAAGGCTGATTGCATAAAGGATATGTAACAGATTGACAAAATTATCTGAGAGTGGTCAGGTTTCGACTTTCGTTAAGCCAACGACTTAATATCTCTTGTAAAATCGCCGTCAAGTTTCAGAAATACACGTTTACAATGACCTTAAGTTGCCACAGACTGCTTTATCGCCTTAGCCGTTCCTACGGTTTTTGTATAGTGTTGTAGGACCAATAACAGTTTTTGCAAATGTAATTAATTAACAACTTGGTGTTTGGGAAGTGTCTGTCACTACGTGACGTGAAGTGGAAACGTTAATTCCTCCAGATTTGTTGAAATTATACAATGATATCCGTTACATGAAATTATTTTTAAACAATAACTATAACTACTGTAATGACGTACTACCATAATACGTCACACACTGGCCATTGTCCATCAGTGCTCCGTCATGGGTGGCTGGTTACGTGAAGATCAGCTGCGGTAAACATGACCTGGCTCTCTACGAGGGAGAACAACGTCTCGAAATCAAACGCGTCATATTACACGAACAATACAGTCGGTCGACCCTAGACAATGACATTGCCCTGCTCGAGCTCAAGAAAGACATCGTCTTCAACGGCGACGTGTCTCCTGTCTGTCTACCCGTCGCAGATGTGCAAACCGGGCAGATGTGCATGACGACGGGCTGGGGCAAGACGCAAGGTGAAATTACTGTGTATATTTTAGTACTAGTAGTAGTAGTAGTAGAAATAGTAGTAGTAGTAGTAGTGTAGTAGTAGCAGTAACAGTAGCAGCAGCAGTAGTAGTAGTAGTAGTAGTAGTAATAGTAGTAACAGTAGTGTATTAGTAGCAGTACCAGAAGTAGTAATAGTTGTAGTAGTAGTAGTAGTATTGTAGTAGTAGCATTAACAGTAGTAGTAGTAGTAGTAGTAGTAGTAGTAGTAGTAGTAGTAGTATTAGTATTAGTATTAGTAGTAGTAGTAGTAGTATTAGTAGTAGTAGTAGTAGTAGTAGTAGTAGTGTAGTAGTAGCAGTGACAATAGTAGTAGTAGTAATAATATTAGTACTAGTAGAAGTGTAGTAGTAGCAGTAGCAGTAGTAATAGTAGCAATAGAAGTAGTAGTAGTGTAGTAGTTGCAGTAACTGTAGTAGTAGTAATAATAGAAGTGGCAGTAGTGTAGTAGTTGCAATAGTAGTAGTAGTAGTAGTAGTAGTAATAGCAGCAGTAGTAGTGTAGTAGTAGCAGTAATAGTAGTAATAGTAGCAGTAATAGTAGTACTAATAGTAGTAGTAGTAGTAGTAGTGCAGTAGAAGTAGTAATAGTAGTATTAGTAGGAATAGTAGTAGTAATAATAATAATAATAATAATAGTAGTACAGTAGTAGCAGTAAGAGTAGTAGTAGTAATAGTAATAGTACTAGTAGTAGTAGTAGTAGTAGTAGTAGTAGTAATAAAAGTAGCAGTAGTGTAGTAGTAGCAGAAGTAGTAGTAGTAATAGTAGTATTAGTAGTGTAGTAGTAGTAGTAGTAGTAGTAGTAGTAGTAGTAGTAGTAAAAGTAGTAGTAGTAGTAGTATTGGTAATATTAGTAATAGTGTAGTAGTAGCAGTAACAGTAGTAGTAGTGATACCAGTAGTAGTAATGTAGTAGTAGCAGTAACAGTAGTTGTAGTAGCAGTTTTAGTGTAGTAGTACCAGTGGCATTAGTAGTAGTAGTAATAGTAGTATTAGTGGTAGTGTTGAAGTAGCAGTATTAATAGTATTAATAGTAGTAATAGTAGTAGTAGTAGTAGTGTAGTAGTAGCAGTAACAGTAGTAGTAGTAGTAGTAGTAGTAGTAGTAGTAGTAGTAGTAGTAGTAGTAGTAGTAGTAGTAGTAGCAGTAGTAGTAGTGTAGTAATAGTAGTAGCAGTAGCGGCAGCTATAGTGGCAGTAACCGTGTAATTGCGTGCAGGGGGTAGTGGACAATATCCTGACTCTATTCCACAGGAACTGGACCTGCGAACCTGCTCAACCAGGTGGCGTTGCCTGTCATCGATATGGCGACTTGTCGTCAGACCGCCTGGTACGGAGCTCGCAACTTAAGCGACAACGTCTTTTGCGCCGGCTTCGAGAACGGAGGCAGAGACTCATGCAGTGTAAGTGAGCGTCGTATCAGACTCTTTGTCCTTTGATATCATCAGCTAATGCATTTTAATACACACGCATTCGGTATAATCTATCCAAATACAGGATTGCAGTTATGATTATGAAATCGGACGTGTCCGATTACGAAGGAACTCGTTATTTATGTCGTGACGCAGTCATCGCCACACTCCCAGACAGGGGCGCCACTCAGCATATCACTACTCACACTCCAAGACAGACATATGACATTATCTTTTATTTTCTGACCGTACTCTATATTCTTACCAGTTCGTTTTCTTATGTCGACATATATGTAATATACTGTATGGTTTTTGTCTTGAATACCCTGTTTTGTTGTCTTTGGGACGAATAAATATTTCCTGTTTCCTGACAGAGGCGCCACTCCGCAAATCACCACTCACACTCCCCGACAGAGGCGCCACTCAGCATATCACCACTGACATTCCCCGACAGAGGCGCCACTCAGCATATCACCACTCATACTCCCCGGCAGGGGCGCCACTCAGCATATCACCAGTCATACTCCCCGGCAGGGGCGCCACTCAGCATATCACCACTACCGTAACTTCGATACCGAAACAATCCACAATTCACTGCAATTGAAACTGAGAGATTTCTTTTAAAAAATTAGGAGTTTACCAAATTAAATAAAGAGGTACAGAGTCTGCACATGAAATGTAATGTTGTTGTGTTGTGGTAGGGGTGACAAGGTTAGTGGCGCCACTGGTGGGGAGTTTGCTATTGTTTTCGTCATTGCGTACAACATGGCCGACTAACTTTTGAATTGTTTTAAAGACAAATGACAACCCACTGCTACGATAGAGAACATAGCAGCGTGAATATGTTTAAAAACAAGGTTGACACATATATCAGGAGGGCGGGTTATAAGTAGGTGAACATTGTTGGACTCTCGATAAGCCAATGGCTTCCTTGTCCACTTGCCATCTGGGCTTTTGGCTTGGATGGCAAATCTTGTTAAATAGTCCCAAACTTTGAATTTTCTAAAATCGTTAGGCGTGTGAACTAAACATAACAAAGCATATTCTAAAGTGGTACATTTGCCATCTGCGTCCCATATTATCGTCCTCGACGTCTGGCGAAGTAGCACAGATAATCGGACGCTGCCTATACGGCCATGAGCGATTATATGTGCAACTCCGCAGCCGTCTCAGGCGATGACAGAGGATGGAATTCACAAATGTAACATTTGATTATAAGTGCTAAAGGTCACGGTATTAGTTACAGTAGTAGTTATATTGCTGAGGTACGTGAAAGCGTAATGGAGTGGCAGCCGTAAGTTTCGCAAGTTTATTGAAACAAATATATAATACAACTGCCTGTGCGAAAGTGAGTGACCTTGAGGAAAGTGTATATTACTGAAATGCCAAACAATGAAGAGCGACGTGCCAATTATGCCGCACTAGTGTTGCTCTTATTGGTCTAGTTGCGCCAGCTTTGTGGCAATGGTTTTCTGTTCTCGAA
>BSQZ01000017.1:9385000-9412500 GCA_033239005.1 Lamellibrachia satsuma
GCAATGAATATGCTATAATTATTTATTTAACCATATTTCGCATGTAAAATTGGAACATAGTAAGTATTTCCATATCGAATAATATTACTACAATCTCGACACGACCACGAACTTGAAAAATACGGCGTGTTCACTTTATTCTGCTATGATAATAACACAACTTCGATATGGCAAATAAGCACAGCATATAAAGGCTGACGTGGTCATTTCACATAAATCTGCCGTTTTGAACAGTTCTAAGGATTTGATACCGCGCTATATAAAAACGTACCTTTACCTTTCGCAGGCTGAAAATATACATTGTCTCGCGTAATTCTATTCTCTGACATTATTTGTTTCCGTAAGGTTGAAACGCGCGCCATATTTTGGCAGAACTTTATAAAAATTATACGTAAAAGGTAAGTTGTAAATCGTGTGATGCGAATCGCGTTGAAAAAGCAAAGATAGAAAAAACAGCAGACAAAATTTACTATCGGTTGTGCAAATCCAGAATCGGCGGAGTTGTTCTATTTACGACTATTTTATACTGAGGAGTATGACGTCTGATATTTAGCAGGCAGAAAGACCATACAGGATGTTTCAGCTACAAGTTATATACGTTGGGGCTTAATTGTGGTTTTGGAATAAGGGTTCTGTTGTGGAGGTTCGTACAGTATAGAAAGTGTAGCGGTTGTAAAAATACGTTGTTATATAGCGATATAACCAGTCCAAGGGACCGCTCAAAGCGCTCTACACACATCTCCTGGCAGACCTGGACTTATCTGGGAAGCCTTCAGCCACTCAACTATTACCGTGCGAATAGTATCCACACGCACGCACGCACGCGCGCACGCACGCACGCACACACGCACACGCACATTCATACATGCAGCTGACCGAACGTAGACAACGTGGAGTGAACGAAATTGTACAAATGTCGATAGGCAGCACGGGGATTGAAACCTCACGTGGCGACGGCAGTGCATTCTGGGTTATTATGGCATTATTTTGTTTAGCTTATGTTTACTAAAAATGTCAGGTTTTATTTAATATCTTTTATAGCAATTATGATAAAATATTACTGGTGATTCCATAGCTCATTAATGTGTTCTGAAAACTCTTCTCACGCATGCATGCACGCTCGCAAACACACACACGCACGCACGCACGCACGCACGCGCACACAGACACACGCACACACATACACACACGCGCACGCACGCACGCACGCACGCACACGCACGCACACACACGTACGCACACATGCACACATACGCACATACACACACATACACGCACACACACTGCCGATAAGGTATTCTTTAATGTATATTGTTTCGCGTGTTTCATGATTTATAATTCAAGGCGTGATAAAAACGACTTTTCCCTTGTTGTAATTTATCACAGAACTAAAAAACCGAGTTTACATCGGTTCATAATTAAACGCGTAGCCAAAAAATTGGGCTTCGTTCTTGCATAGTTCAGTGTGCACCTAGACCTCGTTTATAACCCTATCCTCCAACCACATAATTATATGTTAAGTGCATTTTTATCAGGTACAAATGTTGCCCAGGAATCGTTGAGAACGCATAAAGAGCGTTCGCTTATGATTTATCCGTGACACACGTCCAATTTCTGAGCTACGAAACAAACGAATGTTGAGCGATATCAACTCGCACCAGGCTTTCCTTGCTGCCTTGCGTAGCGTCCGCCCACAGAGAGGAGAGAAGCAGCCAGGGAAGAAGCCAGGGAAGAAGCCGGGAAGAAGCCAGGGAAGAAGCCCACATAGAACAAATGTCGCATCACAATTTACTTATATGTAACTGATTCATGGAGATGGCAACGTTCTGTCGACCTGGGTCGTGTTTTTAAAGCTATGCTGCATTAATGATGGCGCCTTACTGAAGCTGGATTCTAAGGACATTTCACGGTCACTTGATGATATATAATTTATTATTAGAAACATAAATGGTGCATAGAAAATGGAAACAAGCCAGAGTTGTCCCACTTTAAGAAAGGAAATGTTGCATGTCTAATATGCCAGTAGTATCTAGAATACTATGAAAGGACGGTTGATGAGCAGTTGATGCGGAGGTTTGGTAGGGAGCGCCGTCTTAAATGGTTGTAAGTATGGATTCTTATAAGACATGTCTGTGTAATTAGATTCTCCTTCAGAGATTTGAACACATTGGACTTGGCTAGTCGCGACTCCTATAAGTAGTTTTAATTGTACCTCTGAGGGAGGTCAGAATGTGACCTGCCTGTTAATTGTGGTGAAATGCAAGGCTAAAATTTTGAGAACATTGCTATTCTCAGTGTTCTTTAATGACCTTCCATGTGCAACATTCCAGCCACGACTTATACTATGCTAGCTTACACCCGATATTTCCCTGGAAAACAGTGACATCCTCTGGAGAGTGGCTCACCACTTAATTCAGCCACATTGTCCATCTTTCTCTGACAAAGTAAAAAAGCAAATCGGTTGAGCAGCAAACACATCAGTAAATAACTGTAAATTACTACCTTTTGTGGTTTTTGTAAATACATCTCCAATCGATAGATTCGGTAAACAATGATCCGAAGGAGGCGAGGGAGCATAGAAAGAGGCGAGGGAGCATAGAAAGAGGCGAGGGAGCATAGAAAGAGGCGAGGGAGCATAGGACATCCCAGATATCTGCAGACACCGTTAGCATAGAAAGAGGCGAGGGAGCATAGAAAGAGGCGAGGGAGCATGGAAAGAGGCGAGTGGACACCTGGGAGGAGATACTGCCCCCAAAGTTCTCGTATTAATGTATAGATACCATCGACATAAATACGTGTTACAATGGTAACTTTGTAGAGTAAACTCGAAATGCATTTCAGTGTAAAATAACCAGGGTCTTCATACGTTACGAGCATAACAAACTGACACTGCAAGGAATGTAAATAAGACAAAAACTGATGCTGTTTGGCTAAACTCCAAAACCAAGGTACGTCACAGTCTTAAAATGAGGCAGGTACAGGATTTAAAACACGTGGACGTTCGGCTGATCATATGACGTTTATAGTACACGATGCAAAACTAGCTTCATAAATCTCGATCGGGTTTGTAACTGGCTCTGTTCAAACATACTTCGTCAACACGTTTTTGAAATGAATAGTTTCTCCGCATTTCGATTGTGCCTCCACAGTCTTGTCTGGGAGAGCCTCGGGGTGTCTGGACCGGCTTCTTTCTCTCCATACGAAGGTAGGCAAGGCAACCCTGAAATCGCCAACAAGAATCCAATTAACGGTGTCTGCAGACATCTGGGATGTCCTTAATTCGTATTTAGATGGAATTATCAGAAAGCTGTTCTAATGTACACATCGCAAACAGGACCTCCTACCTAATAATATATTATCGTATATAAGCTCAAAGCACGGTAACGCGATAACACATACCTCCGATGAAACGTTCTATTTGGAAAGTTCTATTATATTATTATATAATTATATTGTACAATGCAATGTCGCTGTCAACATTAGTTGTGTGTTGACCGTATATTCTTATTTATACACATTTAATACTGTATTTAATATTACAGTTTTAGGACTTTGTTCGGATACAACATCTATAATTTCGAATGTAACTTTTTTTATCGTTCATTGTATATGTCCCTATCTGTGTAATTATATGTACCTATATGTATATGTAGGGCCCCATGGACACCCCCCCCCACACACACACCCACACCCACACCCATACCCACACCTACACACACACCCCCACACACACATACCGTCAAATGATTTCCCCCAACATGAGTATTACATGTCAGCAACACGTAAGTGCACTTGTAGCACTCGTGGCCAAACGGAGGGAGGGGCAAGGTTGCGGTGTGTTGCTGTCCAGCCAAGCGTGAAATAACTGTCGAACCCGCCCAATGCACAGCGTGTGGGATTCCATTAAACGCGTCTTTCAGTCGTCGCCGCCGCCGCCGCCGCCGCCGCCGCCGCCGCTGCAGCCGCTGCGCAAAATTAAATAATAATAAATTCCTCTAATATGTTTGTAATCACGCCGTGTGACACATACGTCGCTTCTTATCAATATCGACTAATAACTCTCGCTCGAGACTCGTTGTCGCTAACTGATTCGTAAATTCCGTGCTCTGCGTTTTTATCGCTGTTCAATGCTTTTATCGCTGCTTCAGTTCAGCGGAATACCCTTGATCGTTGCCCTTAAGCTACGCGTGAACCCGCCGTTTGTCCTGCCCGTTGTGTGTACTACAATTAAATGTTTCGATGCACTGTTAGTGTTTTGTTTTTCTGTATGGAAGATTTGTTACCGTAATTGCAACATTACATAATGCATGCAATGGTCAACGACAAACGTTACACCTGTCTATTACTTTGTCCGTACAACTGTTGTACGGCCAAATATTGGAGAATTGTTCAAATCATAATAGAAGCATGACATTTCGTGGGCACGTTCTTTAGTATAAGTAGAATAAGAAATGATTGGTACCCGACGTGGGAACCAAGCAAGTAAGTAAGTAACTTTATTTAACAATATAGCAATACGTAAAAATACAGGATTATGCAACATACAATGTCACATTGTATGGTGGTCACATGGCTCATCGCCGTCTTCTTGTGAACCAATGGAAACTAATTATCATTACTCAAGACATGTGGCAACGAATTGAGGAAGTATGTTCTATTGTAATAGTAATGTAGTGTGAATCCACACAGAAATTGACATATAAGCTTAACAGGAGAAACAAAATACTTCCACAATTCCACGTGGAATTGAAACTAACGACAGCACCATTAAAATTATCGCAATTTCCAAGATGGCCGCCACGTATGCAGGATTATTTTGTTCTCATCATGATAGAAGCCATTTGGTGGACATGTACGTTGTTCTATGTTAAATCATAAATGATTGATACCAAACGTTGGAACCAATGGAACACTATTAAAATCACCGCCATTTCCAATATGGCTGCAAAATATACTTGAATTGTTCAAATCATGACAGAAGCATGACATTTGGTGGACGTGTACGTTGTTATATGCACAATACACTGGACATGTACATTATTATCAGATTCTGTATAATCAGATATGATTGATATCCAACGTGGGAACCAAAGGAAACACCATTAACATGGCCGCAATTTCCAATATAGCCGCCAAATATTAGGGAATTGTTCACATCATGATAGAAGCGTGACATTTAGTGGACATGTACTTTATTTATGTAGAATAAGACATGATTGGTACTCATCGTTAGAACCAGTTGGACCACGTCAAATGGCCCCCATTTCCAAGATGACCGTCAAACGTACGACAACCAGCTAATTTACAATTTCCACGGACGGACGGACGGACGGACGGACGGACGGACGGACGGACGGACGGACGGACGGACGGACGGACGGACGGACGGACGGACGGACGGACGGACGGACGCGCGCTCGCACATATAGGCAGAGAATGATAATTAGAAGGAAGATAACAAAGCTCGCGATTCCATTGATTGCGTCGCTTTGGAGAATTAACCACATTCGCAACGCTATAGCAAATTATATTAAACTTGCAGTTAAAAATAGAAAACCAAATAAAATGTAACGGCAATGCAATTCGTGTCTATGTTACCGTTCTGTCTTAAACAGTACGGAAACTGTGCATTATGTGACGTACAATTTATATATTTTAAGTATGCTAATTAAACACCGTATACAATACGTTTCCATATTCTGTAGTATAAATCATTTTAATTCCGGATTCTGCGTAGTGTTTAATTAAAGGGAATAATTATAACGATTGCTTGAAATCATATTATATTACATATTGTAGTATATTTCCATTTCCACAACACCAACTAATTCATTAGAATTCCATTTATTAATAATTCCAAATAATAATCTGTTCTACCGGTCTGCCTCGATTATGCATATTTTTCCCGCGCTTATCGGCAAGCTTCGCCGTGACGTCAATGGTGATAAGGAAGTGATGGGACTTTCCATTCATTCACCGTACGATTGACAGATATAGAGATTGAGGAGTTAGAAGTGGTCTACAAGCGACAGTCAGAATGGTTTGTTGTGCGGCATTTTATTGTAATGCAAACAGTAGTGAGAATAAAGTAGCATGTAGTTGGTTTAAGTTCCCTACGGAACCAACTTTGCTTTAAAAAACTAACGTCAAGTCGTCGAAGCACAACCGGCTTTGATCGCTTCGAGAAAACTTGTATCGATCAGACCAGGGAAGGTGGTAGCCTTGGGTTATCCGGGGGCTAAAATCTCTTTGAGAGAGGATGATGTGCCCACAAGTTATAATATTATATATAGTTGAATAATTTAAATAAACAAAATTACAATTATCATAATATTTTATTTCTATATTTAAGATTTTCAAGCGTTTTCAATCATCAGGGGAAATTCTCCCTAGATTTTTTATTAAATCAAATACAGAGCAAAGACAATGATAAACGATTATTGTATTGTGAATACAACGGAGCCACCTGCTATGGTCTTTGATCTATACAGTGTTTTTCGTCAGTTCATTTTGAATGTGAAGGATGGTCTTTTATTCACACCTGCTCCCTATACGAAACAGACAAAACATTGTACTTCACCAGCATCTAGTTAAACTTAGCACCCCTTTACCAAGTTGACTGAATTACTTTAATTTTGTACTTGAGTAAAATTATAAGTAGCTCACCTAAAAACTACTTGAGTAAAAGTAAAATTACTTTGTAAAAAGTACTTGAGTAAAAAGGGCCTTTGGTGACAGGTACTGGAATAACAAACCTTTAAAGTGAAGGCTAATCAATTACTAGCTAGAACTGAGTAGATATTGCGTGTCATATCAGTCACCGAAATCATCAAACCGAACTATGCTGGTGGGAGTCTTGAACTCCCGGTAGGGTCACCCAAACCTTTGGTTAAAATGTAGAGGTCAGACTAAATCAATCTCCTGGCCCTCCAGGTTGAGGGTTAACAACCCTATCTAGTAAAAAAACACACTGTTACAGAAACTCGCAAAAGAAACTGAACGGACCCCAGCTACCAAGAAGGCTTGAGGCACAAAGGAGCCGGTATGACCGATATTAGTCACAAAGGAGCCAGTATGACCAATAGTAGTGAAAGCCATAACGACGCTAGTAGCGCGAAGACGAGCCTACTTGATGCAAAATCCAAACTCCACATCGGGGCCTGGAATGTCAGGACAATCTACGATGCTGCAAAAACAGCACAAGTCATAAACGAGATGAAATCGTACAGGTTACACAGCCTTGGGATTAGTGAGTCCAGATGGACAAGTTTTGACAGACACGTCACACCGACAGGAGAGACAATCTTGTACTCTGGCAGAGACGACAACCGCCAGACTGCAGGAGTGGCACTAATCCTCAATAAAGGGATGGAAAGGACACTGTTAGAATGGAAACCAGTCAGTGCTAGACTGCTGAGAGCCAGGTTCTTTGGCAAACACAGCAAACTTACGATCATCCAATGCTACTCCAAAACCAATCATATAGAACCGGAGGAGAAAGAGGCCGTCTACAGCTTGCTACTAGCCGAGAAAGAGAGAATACCTGCACACGACGTTTTGATCATCAGAGTCGATCTCAATGCAAAGGTTGGGTCTGGTAATGTTGAAAGAGAACGAACCATGGGCAGTCAGGGATGTGGCACCATGGATGAGAATGGAGAGGTGTTATGTGACTTTTGTGGCTTGAACAACATGATAATTGTAGGAACCCTGTTCGAACACAAAGACATCCACAAACTAGCCTGGATTTCTCCAAATGCACGGGACCAAAACCAAATCGACCACATTATGATCAATAGCAAGTGGTGGAGATCATTATTGGATGTCCGTGTTAGAAGAAGCGCCGATGTTGGCAGTTACTACCATCTACTCCAGGCGTCAGGCAAACTGAAGCTCAGAAGAACAGGCTTCGGTAAGCAGACAATCCACGAACGAACTAATGTACACCTGCTGAAAGATGCAACACAAGCAGGAACCTTCATGGTTAAGCTACGTAACATATTGAAATAAAGACTGCGAATACAATACAGTAAGTTGAATAAACTTGTTAAGAAGTCAGCTAGAAGTGACAAAAGGAAGCATTTAGAGGAATTTGCAAACAAAGCTGAAACAGCTGCTTCCAGGCAGGAGATGAGCACTGTGTACACAATAACGAAGCAGATTTGTAGAAACACAAACTACAAGGTCGACCCCCCAGTCATGGACAAACACGGAAGGCTGCTGACCAATGAAGAGGAACAAGAAAGAACGAAGATGGACAGAACACTTCAATGAAGTGCTAAACAGACCTGATCCATAACACAGACACATTCACCCAGCCTGCAGAAAGAAACCTGGAGATAGAAATATCCTCACCAGAAAAAGCAGATATTCAAGCAGCAATGGCCACTCTGGGAAACAACAAAGCTCCAGGAACAGACTCACTATGCACAGAAGTTTTCAGGACTGAGCCAGAAACTGGAGCCGAGATCCTACACCCTCTTTGTGGAGATATGGGAAAAAGAAGAACTGCCTGATGACTGAACATACGGGAGGATAATCAAATTACAGAAGAAAGGGAACTTTGCAGATTCCAGCAATTGAAAGGGAATTACTCTACTCTCCATACCAAGTAAATTGTTCTCAAAAATCATCATGACCCGAAAGAAAACGCCAGTAGACAAGTTTCTACTCCCAGAACAAGCAGGCTTCAGAAAAGGGAGAGGAACAATTGAACTCATGTTCACATTGCGGAATATTCTAGAGCAATGCGATGAATGGCAAACAAAATCTATGCTAACTTCGTAGATTTCGAGAAAGCATTCGACAGTGTGCACGGAGAGAGCCTTTGGAAAATCCTGAGGCACTATGGAATTCCAGAAAAGCTTGTGAAACTCATCCAGATCTTCTACAGGAACTTCTCCTGTAGTGTCGGAAACTCAACAACAAAATTCACTGTGAAATCCGGTGTCCGACAAGGATGTGTCATATCATCGTTTCTATTCACCCTAGCCATCGACTGGGCAACAAGGATGTGTCATATCATCGTTTCTATTCACCCCAGCCATCGACTGGGCAAAAAAAACATGATCAACCAACAGTGGACTGGCATAAGATGGAATCTTTGCTCTTCACACGAAAATCTAAT
This sequence comes from Lamellibrachia satsuma, assembly GCA_033239005.1. Lineage (NCBI taxonomy): Eukaryota > Metazoa > Annelida > Polychaeta > Sabellida > Siboglinidae > Lamellibrachia > Lamellibrachia satsuma. Next base: position 9,394,128 of record BSQZ01000017.1, read on the forward strand.
ATATGAAGATGACCTCGCTCTGCCTTCTCACATTCGAGACCAGGTACATAGGAAAACAAGCAACCTAGAGCAACAAACCAGTTCCATTGGTCTCTCGGTCATTGCAAAAAAGGCAAAAGTATTAACAAACAGTAACCTGACACCCTATCATGATCAGCAATCATCGGCTCGAATACGTCAACAAGTTCATTTACCTGGGCAGCTTCATCAGTCTCCAAGGAGGTGCAGAAGAATACTTCAAAACATTATTGGGAAAAGCCAGGTCAGCATGGAGATCCTCAGTATACTCCCAAAAGACCAAACTCAGAATCTACCAGAGCAAAGTCCTCTCTGTGCTCCTCTACGGCTCAGAGTGCTGGCTCAGGACACAACAAGACACCAATAGACTGTCCTGCTTCCATAACACCTGCCTAAGGAAGACACTGAACGTGTACTGGACCGAGACCATCTCCAACACCAGACTCCACCAAGCATCAAAACAACAACACATCTGCCTCTTCCTAAAAAAGAGAAAGTGGGCATGGCTTGGTCATGTCTACAGGATGAACAATCCTGCCAGCAACAACAGCGCTAACCTGGACGCTAGAAGGAAACAGAAATAGAGGCAGGCCGAAAACAACGTGGCAACGAACAATGGAAGAAGAGCTGAAGGCTACTGGGTTAATATGGGGCACAGCAGCAAGGAGAGCCCAAGACAGGGGGAATTGAAGGCTGCTGGGTTAACATGAGGCACAGCAGCAAGGAAAGCCCAAGACAGAGGGAACTGAAGGCTACTGGGTTAACATGGGACACAGCAGCAAGGAGAGCCCAAGACAGAGGGGTCTGGTGAGATATTGTGTTAGCCTTATGTGCCACATGACATAAAGAGGATAAGTAAGTAAGTAAGTAATAGAAGTAAGAATAATTCCACCTGCCGAACTTTCCAGACTCATCGCCGACATGTTCAACGAAGTCTTCGAGAAACATATCCCACTGGAAGTTAACAAATATCACCGCAGAAACCCGTAAGTTGTATGACCGGTGTCGGTACCGTCAAATAAACACATATGTGATGGACATGTGATGGCGCCTCTTCGGCCACATCCTACATACAATTTTAAACTTTGTGTACACGCAGAAAAAGCATTTTAGCTATTGCCTTGTTGTTATTCCCTTTAATACAAATACAGTGTCATCCCGTCTTTAAACACATTCTTACCCGTTACAGCTTCTTCTATGTGCAATGATCATTTCATATGTAGCGAACTTAGGACCGCTCACAAAGCTTTACACCTCACCCCTGGTATAACTTTTCAATCCGTCACAAACTCGGCTTCTCATGACAGCATTCAGCCACATTGCTATTACTGCGCGAAGACTAATTGTTCACTTTTATCCACCACTGCCCATATCAGGTACTCATTTATCCAGCCAAGTGAACTTGGGCAATGTGGAGCGAAATACATTCTCCAAGCTTCGACACGGTAAACGGCAGAAAGAGGATTCGAACCCCGGTTCTCTGGATTGAGATTCCGAAGCTCTAACCTCAATACCACTGCGCCACACACGTCGTAATTTGGCGAAGCTTGTGTAACTCCAGGTTTTAGTAATGACCTTTCTTAATTGTCGACATTTACCGGCTCCTACACAGCCCTGCCCTACGTCCTCGCCGAGGGAGGTGGAAACGGCTAAAGCAGACCAACAGGGCACTGGTGAAACTAATTAGTCTACTGTCCCGCTTAGCTAACCTGACAATGTATAAAACAATACTTAAAAAAACTATGCATAAAATATTCTTTCTAGAACACACGAAAAGAAAACTTTCCCTAAATCATTTATACATAACGAAGAAGCCGTAACAAGCAAGACGGTCATTGTAAACACATTAAATATTTTTTTTACCAATATTGGTCCAATTCTAGCAAAACAAATGCGCAATCCCATAGATATAACTTTCAGATATTACCCGAAAGAGAAAAATACCAACTCATTAAATTTTTAACATATTGATGAAGAAACAGTTTCTAAAACAATAGATAATATAAACCCAAAAATAAGTTGTGGGTATATCTTTCTTCAAACATAAAATCTCTTGTTCGGTAACCAATATGAATTCAGAACGGAACATAACACTGAATTTGTTGCTCTTGAATTAACCGATAGAACAACTGCACAAATGGACAAAATTGAAATATCTATTAATATTTACTTCGACCTTTCCAAAGCATTCGACACACTGGATCATACGATATTATTAGAACAAATTTGAATATTATGGTGTAAAGAAAATAGCTTTAAGTTTAATTAGAAATTATCTAACATATAGAGATATGTGGAAGCAGAAGATACCAAATCAGACGTACCTCAATGTTCGATTCAAGGCCCATTATTGCTTATCATATACATTAATGACTTTGCAGAGGCCAGTCAAAAGTTCAATTTTATAATGTACGCTGATGATACCACTCAATCAAATACACTAGATTCAGTTTCCACGTGTGAACAAAATGGAAATGCAGACTTTCTTATTAATACAGAACTGAACAAAGTTAGCGAATGGGTAAAACTAAACAAATTGTATCGAATTTGCAAAAAAATATCAGATACATTCTGCCACATACGATTAATAATGCATCTGATTTAATAAAAAACAAAATCGACACTCACAGCTTTTGCAACTTACGTTATATATTGATTTATACAATTACATATATAGCTCTGTGTACACTCCGAAATTGTTACATGTCAATATGAATGAATAGCCAGTTTTTTTTGTACCTCGTTGGATGAATAACCATTCAAATCACCCATAAGGACACGGCGCATAGCCTTGAATGTGTCAGTCTGTCTACCGATATGCTACTATTTGTATACGCCAGGATTAAATTTGTTTTAATTATACTTGGGTGGCACCTGTGAGAGCGGTTATAGCTTAGCATTAATGAGAGTCTCCTAGACCCTTATTTGATAGTTACATAATACTTGAATATATTCTATTATTTAATATTTTATATAGTCAATTGTTGAGAGATATGTATGCATGTGGATCAAATAAAGTACATATGTCTGTCTGTCTGTCTGTTAGTGGGATCAATGCATTCCAGAAGTATTAACGGTAAATTTAAGCCAACACGACTTGGGAGAAGTAGGACCTTCATTTCGAACGAGAATGACGCAGCACAGTGAAAGCCGCAAGGAAGCTGTGCAGTCGAGTCCACTGACACAAGGGAGCTGTGCAGTCGAGTCCACTGACACAAGGGAGGACAACGACAACCAGGAACTGGAATGTCAGGACAATGTATACAACTGGAAAGGCAGCACTGACTGCGATATGATTAAATATAAATGAGCTTTACTAGGGCTGTGTGAAACTAGATGGACACAGTCAGGACAGACAAAGCTTTCATCTAGAGATATGGTACTTTTCTCAAGACACGAAGAAGACAATGCCACGCACACACAAGATGTGACACTTGAGCTACCAAAATGCAAACAGCATTAGTTAGCTTGGAGCGAAATTCAAGACAAACCATCGCAGAATCAAACTTAGCATAATACAGTGTTATGCACCAACCAATGATGCTGAAGACGAAACAAAGGGACATTTTTATAACACATCACAGCAGACCTGGAACAAAGCAAGAAAAAAGGAGTGACCATAGTGATGGGTAATACAAACGCAAATATTGGTACAGACAACACCGAATATGATAAAATGTTGGGCAAACACGGACTAGGGCAAATGAATGAGAATGGAGACATGTTTGCGTTCTGGGCAAGACACAGCCTAATCATTGGTGGAAGTTTAATTCCACACAAAACCGTACACAAAGCTACATGGGTATCACCGAAAATGTTACGGAGAACCAAATAGACCACATATGTATTGGAAGAAGATTTAGAAGATCATTACAAGAACATGCCAGCTCCAAACGCTGCATATCCAACCAGCAGAAGAAATACTACAGGTGAATAGTGCTAAACCAATAAAGGACGAAGTCAGGAATGTTGGCTTCAGCGCCCGACACCAGTCCTGAGGCGGTTGAGACACTGCCAGGTTGGTCACATCTCTCTGGCACTTTTGGCAGGCACTCCTCAGGGTCTCGATACACTGCCAGGTTGGTCACATCTCTCTGGCTCCTTTTGGCAGGCACTCCTCGGGGTCACGATACACTGCCAGGTTGGTCACATCTCTCTGGCTCCTTTTGGCAGGCACTCCTCGGGGTCACGATACACTGCCAGGTTGGTCACATCTCTCTGGCTCTTTTTGGCAGGCACTCCTCGGGGTCACGATACACTGCCAGGTTGGTCACATCTCTCTGGCTCCTTGTGGCAGGCACTCCTCGGGGTCACGATACACTGCCAGGTTGGTCTCTCTGGCTCCTTTTGGCAGGCACTCCTTGGGTCACGATACACTGCCAGGTCACATCTCTCTGGCTCATTTTGGCAGGCACTCCTCGGGTCACGATACACTGCCAGGTTGGTCACATCTCTCTGGCTCCTTTTGGCAGGCACTCCTCGGGTCACGATACACTGCCAGGTTGGTCACATCTCTCTGGCTCCTTTTGGCAGGCACTCCTCCGGTCACGATACACTGCCAGGTTGGTCTCTCTGGCTCCTTTTGGCAGGCACTCCTCGGGTCACGATACACTGCCAGGTTGGTGTCTCTGGCTCCTTTTGGCAAGCACTCCTTGGGTCACGATACACTGCCAGGTCACATCTCTCTGGCTCCTTTTGGCAGGCACTCCTCGGGTCACGATACACTGCCAAGTTGGTCACATCTCTCTGGCTCCTTTTGGCAAGCACTCCTCGGGTCACGATACACTGTGTGGGGTCTTGACCGCAGGTGCGTTGACTTATCGTGTATTCTGCAGCTGTGTGGTTTATCATCCAGGATCACTGTCCTGCTTGGTTCTCTCTATGTGTGAAGAGGATGCCCTTCTGATCAACTGTGGAGCAATACCACGTAGCAGATAAAGATCGTTCACTCGCATTGGTTTGAGACAACCAGTAATAGCAATACAGGCCTTGTTGAGGACTGGGTGCATCTTCTTGGCACGTGTAGAGCAGCGCCATACACAGCAGTCTTCTTCAGCTGCTGAGTAACACAAAGCAAGGGAGTACTTCGTATGGTTCCCGGATCTGTTCCCCATTTGGAATTGGACAGCTTCCTTAAGATGTTGTTCCTTGTTCCTACGTTTGCCTTTGTTTTGATGACATGATTTTGCAGCTGAGAATGCAGTCCAGGGTAACCCCAAGGTACAGTCCAGGGTAACCCCAAGGTGCAGTCCAGGGTAACCCCAAGGTGCAGTCTAGGGTAACCCCAAAGTACACTGGCTTGACATTGTGTGTCAGTGTTCTCTTACTGCAGCTGACATTCAGCTGTTGGTTTGCATCCCTGTTCTTAAGATGGAAAGCATTGACTTGCGTCTTCTCTGGATTTGCCCGCAGATGGTTGAAGGCAGAGTAGTTAGTTAATCTATCAAGTTCATCAGTGAAGGACTGCTCCACATTTTTGTTCCTGCTCCTGTGATGCAATGCAGTGATCGTCGGCAGATAGGAAACTTCTGGTGTTTGGATACATCGGTTGGTCATATGTGTAGATGTTAAACAGTAATGGAGCAATAATGCTGCCTTGAGGTAGTCCATTTTTCTGTCTGCGCCTTCTGCTGCGTTTACCCACAAAGTCCACAAAGAAACGTCTACTGGCCAGTGTGTTTTGAATTAATTTGGTCAGTCTTACATTCTTTGTTATTTGTAATAACTTCTGCACAAGAATCCTGTGATTGACCGTATCATACGCCGCAGACAGGTCACCAAAGGCAGCACCAATTATTGACCATTTCTCACATCCATCCTCAATAATTTGAGCGAGATTCAAAAGCTGGCTTGTGCAGGATTTTCCGGAAGCTCTTGGAGTTGGCGGGATCTGTTCCAGTCTTCAGTATAGCCACTTCTGAGAGGATCTGTTCCAGTCTTCAGTATAGCCACTAGTACAGCTTGTCTCCACAACGTTGGGATTTTGTTCGTACTCAAGCCGTTGTTGAACATGTCTAGTAGCCGCCGAAGATCTACTGGTCCAAAGTCTTTGAGTTGTTCAAGTCAGGCACATTTGTTCTGTTTCATCACTTTGATGCCAAGTAGGAGTTCACTCGTGATGAAAGGTCTAGTGAAGTAAGAGTTCTCCTGCTCGTCCTCAGCAGGCGTTGGAAGTCTAACTCTGCTGGACGATACCCTGGGTTACCTCGATTGTTCACGAGGAGCTGGTGAGCAACTTGATCTGTTGTGCGTCGGAAAGCAAGGGCAGCATTCATCGTGCTTAATACGATATGGAAGTCCAGATAAATTTCAATATCAACCAAGCTACGCATATTAACTCATATGTTAAGACTGTGCTTATGTATGGATCAAATGCATGACGTACTACAAAATCTATGCTACAGAAGATCCAAAAGTAGTATATTTACAAGTCCTCCCCTCAAATGAAAATCGTCTTGGCACCGTTTTCGGCACCGTCTTAAGAGTAATGGTCAAGCGTCTAAGAACATAAAAAGGAATATCAAAGGTCCAACCAATTAGTTTTGCGGTATTTATATAGTAGTTATATGTGGATCGTGCTTGATCAATACTCTTAAGACGCTTATCCATGACTCAAGACACTTGACTAATGTCTTAAGACGGTGCCGAAGACGGTGCCAAAACTATCTTCATTTGAGGGGAGGACTTGTCAATATACTACTTCCAAGCTTTTGTAAATATATGTCTAAGAAACATTCTAAGGAAATGGAGGCCAGAAACAATTAGCAATGAAGCAGTGTGGGAAAGAACTAACAAAGAACCAATCGAATATCAAATTAGACGGAAGAAGTGGAGCTGGATACGCCATACTCTGAGGAAGCCAACACAATACATCACAAGACCGGCGCTCGCGCGGAACCCTCAGGGCAGAAGGAAACGGGGAAGACCAAGAAACACTTGGCGCAAAGAAGTAGAAGCAGAAATGTCAAAAGCAGAACACAAATGGAAAGAGCTGGAAGCCCAAAACCTGTCCGGTGGAAAGGAGTCGTTGATGCCCTATGCTCCGCCGGGGAGTGAAAAGGCTTAAGACAAGTAAGTCAAGACAAAGCACAGTAATTACCCCCCCACCCGAATTACCCCCCCACCCGAATTACCCCCCCCCCACCCGAATTAGTACATTAAGATGTTGATAATTTCCGGTTGAAAAATATATCGTCACAAAGTGATGACACCGTGCACGTATATATATCGTCACAAAGTGATGACACCGTGCACGTATATATATCGTCACAAAGTGATGACACCGTGCACGTATATATAGGACATACAAATAAACAGATTATTACCATCGGAATATGTTCATAATAATTTATAGCCAATGATTGATTGGTTTCACGATTTAAAACATAATTCCTGGACAATTTACCGCGTGACGCTGCCTGACACAACGGTGGTCAATTTCGCTTGCGACAGACATTAAAAAAATTAGTAAGCGGGCCTGGACCCCTCCCCCTCCCCCTTTCGTACACTTTGTAAGAATTGGTAAACGTCGGCAATGTGAACGACCCCTTAGTTAACTGCCTTCAGGCACAACGAGTTAATGCTTTATTGCTGCCCAGACGGTGTCGTTGTGTCATGCCTTATGCGTGTCTTGGCGTAACCACACGTCACCCGACTATACGTCTTCAGTCAGCGGTTTGGAGCTTGTCTGATATTTGTAGCCGGGACACGAACTCGAAAACTATGTCACGTTTACAATTTGTTCTGACCTTTTCTTTGCTATTATCTCGTCACCGTCTCCGTTTGTTGTTGGATTGTTTACACCCGAAATATTGTTGTTGACGCCATTGTAAACACATGTGTTGGCTATTACTCGTAGGTTTGAGGCAGACAGTCAGTCGATCTTTGATCATATAATGTTATCAATTTGATTATTTGTATGTTGTTTTCAATCTAAGCGAAATAACCTGAATACTGATTTTACGTGATATGCAGTTGTGTAGCAGACACACTTACTAGTTTCTTTGATGTTCATTCTAGCGAAAACATTTGCATGTTATCAACCTTACATCTGTATCTTGGAAATTCGTAATTTCCGGAGATTATGAGAAGATATTTCGTCCAGCTCGACAAGGCCGATTATGGGAGGCACAGTCTGTTGCATCAAATAGGGAGGAAGATCCGCCCAGGATCAATAGTAGTAACTGTCCGGGAGGCCGTCTCTTTTCCCTTTCTCTTTCTTCTTTTCCCTTCGTGGATTCCTGGCGTTCTACTTCAACGTCACACGCATCTTTACGATTAAAGTCCTCCAGCTGTTCCCTTCTTGCGCTTTTTGGACCCAAGAATTATGATCAGTCCCAGCCGCAGGGAGTCATCGTGGCGCTTTCGAGGCATACCTCTGTCAGAAGTGACACTGTTTACGTCTTTTTCGGAAACACACCTATATCATGTGTTTAATTATAAACACATCAAACAAGGTGCGGTCACACCTGAAAAACAACTATGTTTGCTCGGAAACGTCACGACAGAACACATAAACTGACATGATGTATGACAACATGCACTTGCTTCTTTTCAACTGCGGTGCCTGAATGGATAGCAGTTCATTGCAATGTCACGCACACACTCATTTCAAATGTTGCTTCAACATGCGTCTGCGGAATGTAGTTGTCACCTCTAAATGTAGAATGTTGTGTTTGCTTTCACGCTATGAATGAGGGAATTTCTGACGTTCCTAAATACTATTTGAATGTTGGACGAGTGGGTTTTTGGCAGATGGTCAGCGATTATTCTGTAATTTCTAGTGATTTCGCTACCACGTACGTTTGCCGTTGACGTTGTCGCCGCCGCCGCCGCCGCCGCCGCCGCCGCTAATGCTGCTGCTGCTGCTGCTACTACTGCTGCTGCTGCTGCTGCTGCTGCTGCTACTGCTGCTGCTGCTGATGCTGCTGTTACTGCTGCGGTGTTGTTGAATTTATATGATGTTGTTGAGGATGTTGAGGCATCTGATGCCGGTGATAATTAACATAACTACAATAAACACAACGATTGTGCCTGGTCGGCAAACAATAAACACGTTGAGATTATTCGGTAAACGTATTCATCCTGTTTGATAAATGCATTGGGCATGTTCGGCTAGTCATTAAAGGGACAAATGTACAGCCAATCAAGTCAACAATATTGAAAAGAAGATGGATATATTTGGGCCATGTCCTTCGAATGCCGCCAACAAGATCACCTATGCAGGCGTGGTATTGTAAACCATCTGGAAAAAGGGAAGGAGGACGCATAGGTCATTTGGCTAATAATAAAAGGTGATTTAAACCCTCGTCGTGTCTTTCAATGATTATTATTACCTTGCCGTTAATCCTGGTATTAAACCAGATAACAATAACACATCGACGATAAACACTAACGTTATAATTTTATAACAACATCAACTTGTATGCATTATTATCTAACTATTCATCTTGAAATGCTGTTCAGCAATTAACGACATACTTGATACTCACTGAGATACCAGGTGTGCGCAACGTATCCGGAAACTACACTAATATGACCGTTGCCAGCATTGTCTCTGTGGAACAATTCATATGATGTTTAGTTATAAAAGCGAGCTCGCTTCGGGGTAAAAACAATTATCTTGGTTCCATTCCTGGACGCCCAGGGTCTTATACAGTGAATATTGTATTCTGGCCGCGAGACGTCACGAACGGTCCACTTTCCACGTCGCCTTCCTGTTAGGGCAATAACCACGAACAAGGGCGTTCATATCACAACAGCACGAACCCCTTAGCAAAATCAACAGCATTCTATAAAAATTATGTAAAATTTTTAAAGAATTATATATAAATCTTTAGAATTTTATAGATTTCTACAGAGTACAGTCGAATTATATATACAAAACTGTGGAATACTAAAGATTCTATAGAAATAGTTTACGGTAGATGTTGGCTCTATTGCGTTTGAGCCAACATCTACCGCCAAACCTCAATTCCAAAAGAAAAAGTAAAAATTTACTCGATTCGAATATAGAAAATACACCAGAATGAACTAAACATACCGTAAAATTTAAAGCATTCTTCCGCCAGGAGGGGAAGCCCCCTTCTGAACTCTCCCCTCGCGACGTCGGCATGAGTCCTTCGGCCTCAGATCTTCATCTACCACCATCACAACATTAAAAGCGGTACCGCTTTTTGTGCACGTTACTTGGCACCTCTGTACTTAAATTTTATATATATTTATATATAATTAGAATATTGTATAAAAAAACAAGAAAACACTACAAATGCCATGGCATATTTGCTGGATTCTATAGAAATGTCGCAAAAATTCTATGTTATATTCTATAAAATAATTATGTATAATATTCTATAAGTTTGTTTATCAATTTGTTTGCTGTGCATGAACATACATAAACGTTCACGTCACAACAGCTTATGCATGGAGACATAAGAACAATCATGGCAAATATGTCTTAACAAATCAGACTATATCATGCAATCCAGTGGTGCCACCATTCGTCGGACGACCGTCGTACGATGACCGTAACGTGTCTACGACTGACCAACCAGACAAGATTTAACAAGATTTAACAAGATTGCCATCTCGAACAACAAGTTCCTGATGGCAAGTGGACAAGGAAGCCATTGGCTTATCGAGAGTCCAACAATTTTCTCATCTATGTGTAGCCCGCCCTTATCAGATATCTGTCAATTCTATTTTTAAACATATTCACACTACTAGCATTAACACAATCATTTGGCAGTTTGTTCCATTCATTTATCACCCTCTGTGAGAAAGAGTACTTTCTCATGTCCAACCTACACTGCTCCTTAACTAATGCTGCTTTGTGTCCTCTGGTTCTACTGCCTTCTTTAAGTTTGAAGAACATATTCCTATCAACATCCTCATAACGTTCACCTCCGGAGTGCCTGCCGGTCTACTGGAGAAGCAGCACTCGACAAAGACCCCCTGCTAGCTTGCAATTTACGGACACCGCTTTGAGTAATAAGTCAACAGACGATTACTCACTGGGATCGTAATTCCCGCACCACCTGGCACCTGTTACCGAGGCCAATGATGTAAATCAACGCCGCGTTGTTAAAGATGCAACTTTTGGCGCTAAATTATATCAATTAGTCCGTTGGCGTACGCGCCCAGTCTAGCGATAAATTCGTCGATGTTGATGCGGGCAAGGCTTAACCAATTTAAATCAGATGTCTGTGTTTTAGTGCGATCGCTGGCACCAACGCCACCGACGCAGCCCTCGGCGGGTCTGATTTGCCGGTTTCGTATCACACAGGTGTTTTCGATTAAAACTTGACGTATGTAAGAGACAATTGACAATGGCGTCGTTATTATATTCCAGGAATGATTGGATAACGTCACTTTACGTCTACGGCGAAGTAATTCATGAACGAGCGCTTCTGCGAGATTCCCTGCCTACGCCTTCTCGGGTGCCGATCATGGCGTGGAATTTACATGAGGTCACGACTTTACAGGTGTGGAACATCTGTCGGTGTCCCTTGGGCGACACCCATGCAATTCACCAGCTGTGGTTCGTGACTTGTCTATCATTGGTCACCGCCTTCGTGCTTTCCCCTTAGATGGCGCCCCTGGCTGCCACAGGCGGTGGTACACTGGGCGACACGGGGTCATGTGGTTACGAACGGACGGCTACAAATATAGGCAGAGCGCGGGCAAGCGAGTCATGTCGTTCAGAGAGCGCAACTGAGAACGTCGTCTAGGAGGTCCCAGAAGGCCGGAGAGAGAAAGAAAGAGAGAGAGAGAGAGAGAGAGAGAGAGAGAGAGAGAGAGAGGGGAGACCGACGGAAACACAGACACATGAGAACACCATTAAGATAGAACAAGTGACTCAAGTTGAAGATGGATATGCACTCGACATTGCTGCTCGTGTTGATGCTGGTCAGCCTGGTAGTGGAATATGGGTACGTCCCTGATGATACATCAATTCAATAGTTCAACTAAATGCACGATATATATATGTTGTCTTACCTCAGCGATCAAATGATTGAATGTGTCAGGTAGATTTTGTTTTTGCGGAAACTCTGCTGCTGCAACAAAGACACGAATTAAGGTTAACGACAACAGCGAACTGAAAATGCTTTAGACATTTATCTATTTTATTATGACCAACTCTTGAAGTAAATGAGTGCGGCACTTGATTGACTTTGGTTGTTGCATATGAAAAATAAACGAAAACGAATATTAATTAATTAATTAATTATTAATTAATAATTAATATGACGCAATCGCCTTCGATGATAGCATTGTCAACTGCTGTAGGACCTCCGCTACGACATTTATACATGTATGCTAACGTTATCAACTTTATTAACAGTGATATCATCCCGGCAAACACATGCCTTAACTGGTGTCTCTATTTCTTTTCCTATTTTCCATTCTCCAGGGGTGTTCGTCTATTCTATTTTGAAATGTTAATATAGTTCTAAATATAGTAGGAAATGCAAGGTAGTGTCATTGAGTAACACGTATATATAATTATAAATATATAAATAAATAGTAAATGACCACTAACTGTGCACCTGCCGAAAGGAGAATCGAAACAATGTGGCGTACACGTTGATTATTTTCAGGACATACAAAGCAGTAGTTTTCTCACCAGAATGGCTCAACCACGGGTCTGCGGTTCTCTCCTGGCCCCAACAGTGATATGGTGTCAACAGTGATATGGTGTCACTCGTTATTCGGCCTCATTGGAAATCTGCTAATTTCCCTAGGCATGCGTAAACAATCACTTGATGTACGGTGTCGTTAAGCATTTGACGCTCGGTGCATTTTGTTTTTGTGTGTTCTGTGTGTGCCAGACTGTTTATATTCGTGTCCCCGACAACACGTGGCAGTGTTTACGACCCACCGATAAACAGTATCGCTCCCAGGGGTACGTTGTACTCGTCAGACAATATCATTGTCACTCAACCACGTCGAACAGGACACCAGGGTGATGTGCTGTCACATGGCTGGACACGTTGACAAAAACTTCGGGGACAGTGGTAAATACGACAGGCAAGATTTCCAAAGGGTAGTATTTAAAAAAAAGTGGACCTTTTTTGCACCGATGGAGTCGACGTCGGTATAAAAATGCCTTGAAGCAATGTGGCGACAACAGTCGAGACGACAATGCTGGTGTGCGTAATAAGAACACCCTGACTTAGCGCAATCACAACAGTCTCGTGTCGTGATGGCGACAATGCTGGTGTGCGTAATAAGAACACCCTGACGTAGCGCATTCACAACAGTCTCGTGTCGTGATGGCGACAATGCTGGTGTGCGTAATAAGAACACCCTGACGTAGCGCAATCACAACAGTCTCGTGTCGTGATGGCGACAATGCTGGTGTGCGTAATAAGAACACCCTGACGTAGCGCAATCACAACAGTCTCGTGTCGTGATGGCGACAATGCTGGTGTGCGTAATAAGAACACCCTGACGTAGCGCAATCACAACAGTCTCGTGTCGTGATGGCGACAATGCTGGTGTGCGTAATAAGAACACCCTGACGTAGCGCAATCACAACAGTCTCTTGTCGTGATGGCTATATTACCCCATAACACATTTTAGTTGTCGGCATTTAAATTTTTTTCAAAACTTCTGCCAATTGGTTCACTAGACATTTCAGCTTCCTTTGGAAACTTTGTGATGTTTCGAAAATTTTGTATGCGAATGTTTTACGGTAGAGATTGTCAAAATAACGCTCAGGCTGCTAAGTCAACTTTCATCAGGTTGTTGCGCAACAAATAGTCTCTATGGCTATCAACTGTGAGTCAGCAACAACCACGAACACTAAGATGGTTGCGCTGTTAGCCCGCAACCCAAACATGGTCGCACACCACTCCGTGCCTAGATGACCTTGACAGTATTGCACAACCAGTCTCTCTGTCCCGAGTTATTTATCGTCAACTTACCACCGGTGTTATTCTTCAGAAAGACTAACATCTGTTCAAAGTGTCGATCTTTTTCTATAAAATATATGTCTATATGGAGCACCAACTACCGCGGCATGTATAAATGTTAATACATCTTTGCATATACAATATTATCCTTATTTTCAATTTAATTTTCAAAGAATATCTTGAAGGTACACTTCACGTATAATTGCTACGCTTTCTCAACATCATCACGTTGGATCGTAACTTACTGTCGTGATGATATTAAGTTTTACAATATTTCATCGGAGACCATTACATGACGCGAAAACGTGGTAGGCTGAGCATACTGATAGTTCTTAGTTGTCCATCTATTCGATGTTCTACGCTGTACTGCTTTCTACAAATTCAATAGAACGTGGAATTCTCCTTTGTACGTAAACTTGCATTAAACAATTGGATGCCTAACTAAGACTTTTGTTGGTTACACGAGGACAAGAATGCATTTCGTTTCGATTTTTCGAATCGAGAATATACTACATATAATAGTATTTACTCGACACGCCATACTTTAAAATAAACGCCTAGCCTGCACCCATCATCCTGTTATTTGTTACCATGCATCGCTCTGCCTCCAACAATGGAAGTACAGTATCATTTCATCTGGCCGCTCCACCTCATCAGAAGCCTTCTCTCACGCTCTCCTTTGAAATCTTGTGTGATGAATTAGCACACAATGTTTTCTATAGGAAATCGTGCATAAATGATCGCAGTGTTCCGTATCTTATAGCATCAGTAATGGACTCATTGGTGAAGGTATGCTTTCTGGTTATATCGTTTATTAAGGCAATATTTCAAATACCTCATATTTTGAAAAGCTGACATTTATCAGTATCAAATGTCGTTAGCCGCTGTTCTGGCCTAGTGAAATAAAATTAAGCGTTCATCCGCGAGACAAATTTCATTCATTTTATGCGCTTCGAGAGAAATCATCTTTTATAGCACGCAATTATATAGGACGCAATTATATAGCACGCAATTATATAGGATAGGATATATAGGAAACCGTTATTGCATCAGTCAATGACGCGGGGTACTACGAGTATTGCGACAAAGCTCTCTCCACCACGATGATTTATTAAACTGGGTTGATACATATGCATAAAGCACTGACTATTTGATCACTGATAATTGCGTTTTATTTATTACAACATCATCTATCACAAACAGCCCGATTTACGTATAGGTCGTTTTTGTAAAAGTCAGTGACATTAATTGTTTGCCAGTGACATTTCCGTGCTCGCACTACGACATAAACCAAACAGCATTGCCAAAATGTAAAACAATTCAATGACATTACCTTGAGGCGTCACACTAGCTGATTTACTTTTGGGTCGTTTTTTAGGTAAACGTTAATTAATTTTGTTTGCCCTTTGTATTTCAGGTTTTCAGCTCGCCCATCGACACAAGACAGAGACCAGACAAGGTGTGTCATTTTCATATAATTAACCAGTTATTGAGTTATTAGCTAGTTATCGCCTTAAGCAGATCGTGCAGTCGTGTTCAAATAACCAGCGTGCAAATTGTTTTGTTGGTTTATTAATGCAACGCAGATGAGTCTCGTTATAGGGAAGATATCAGTACTTGTTTAAGCTGTTCCACATATCAGATGTTCCTTTCATCCATGGGTATATAAAACAGAGCGGGCCAGAACAGGGAATTCAAGTTGTTCCCTTTAAGCGGGTGTTCCTTAGATCGAGGGTCCGTATAGCGAGTATACATGCATTTGAAATTACTACATGACATTACATGTCAACATTCAACTTCTCTGTGCTTTGAGGGTTTAAACCACATCATCTGTTTAAGTCTTGAAAGATACAGATGCGTAAATATAGGTTAGCGTCAAACTAATGTAATACAAATAAAAACCATGCCACGTGCAATTAAACGATTAACATGATGATTTAAATGGGTACTTATGGTTAATATAAATAAAAAATAGCATCATTAGTAAATTTATCTTCTTAAGCGTTATGAAACCTTCAGGTCTGTGCACAATATGTAGACGTAACATCAGTTTGTAATGTCACAATTGCTGCTTTGTGATGTTTCCGCCTGTCGCAGATATACGTCACTCGGTATGAGTGTTTACACCTGTCGTTTCCGCTCCGATCGCCTTTACACAAAGGTTATGACAAAAGAAATTTATCTCAGCCTCGTTATGCAGACGTTTATGCGTCTGCTCTCGCATAACAGACGTCATTCTGCGAACAACGCCCGCGGCTTCGCATCTGCACAATAATGTGTGGAAAATGACGACAACGGCAATTTATCTCAGCGTGAAAGCGACGATACTGCTGGCGATTACAAACAAATGCGCGAAGCGTGATGATGTCCTTATTTAAGGCTGATTCTATATCTGAACATGAGGGTTATCAATAATAATCATATCGTGAACGGTTAGTTATGTAATTGTGGCAGATGTCGCCGCACGTCCGGGTTATCTCTGTTGAAGCCTTGCGATGTATACCGAGTGATATAGGTTGTTTTTGATAGCAAATCGTAATCGTTTTATAAAACCGGCGTACAGGAAAGTGAAAACATTAAATACGCAACCAGATAGGCGGACACGTGCGAAAGCCTCCCAGGCCGTAATCAGTGTACATCCGAGTGACGTCGTCTGTTTGTATCTTCATGATAAATCACGATCGTATGTGACGCTAACTAATGTATGTGTTGCACGGCTTGTAGGCTCGATCCAAGCGAACTAGTGCAAATGAGGAAAGTGGAAAGCAAAATGTTCAAATCGACATTAGAAAAGATTAAGAGGTAACATAAAACATTAAACACCGGATGGTCGTCATCTTCATCATCATAATAACCATCATCATCACCATCACGGAAACACTTACCGCCACTGCTACAACGCCACAACACTACCACAACCATTACCACAACCATCACCACAACAACCGCAACCACCACAATTACCACGCCCACCCCAACCACCACAACCACCACAAACACCACAACCACCACAAACACCACACCCAACACCACAAACATCACAAACACCACAAACACCACAACCACCACAAACACAACACCCACCACTACAAACACCACACCCATAACCACTATCTGAGTTTGCCTCAAATCACGCGTTTTAAGTAGACATTTTGCATGCTGTGTCTGGGAATTATTACAAATGCGACAAACATTAATAACTTATGAAGTATGTTGACAGATTACAGCTCAATAACACGTATTCAGCTCAGCAACACGTATTTTTGTTTTGTTATTTTTTTCGTGTTGATACATTTTTATATATTAATATTTATATATTACTTTTCGTCTTAATCACACTTACTTCAGAAGACCGTTGGTAACACAATTTATCAGTACATTTCGTTAATCGTAACTGCCTGTTATTCTGTAGTTATATGTGATTCTTCAATGTGTCGAATGTGTTCTGTTGTCGTCAGCGACCGCAATGTAACCACATCACTAGTTGATAAGCTGGTCGCCTTGAAAATGCAACGGAATGGCGTAAGTGATAGCTTATTGTGCGTGTGCGTGTGCGTGTGCGTTAATTGTATTATTAATATTATAATTTGCTTATTGTGTCGTACGAATAAACTTCATTTTATCATGTTATGTTACATAAAGAGACGCTTCTGAATGAATAATGCATACTGGGTATCCATTATACCATCAGTTACGTTTTGGAGGAATGGAAAGTGAAACCACGATACTTACCAAATTCAGTATTAATCTTAAGCTTTTTTATGTCAAATCGTTTTGAAAATAAAATGCATTATACGAATAATAATTAAGAATATTACGAAAGGAAACCTGACAACGTTGACATGTGTTTGTTTCAGCTGATACGGAGGACAGGTCAATATAACTTTCAAACAATTCAAGGTTTGTATGGTCTGTGGTAGTCATTTGGTTCACCTGATAATCCGATTCCTACTTCTACATTTACAAAATTACAATAATTGTACACATTAATTATGATTTTTTTTAGTTTTCATTGCGGAAGACATTGTTATTGTAAGCTTAGAACCATTGTCGTCGCCAGTTTAATTGTATCTTTATTGGCGTTTTTAGGCAATGAGGCTGGCATCAGTGGCGGCATCATCTCGTGTATATTCTGGGAAGCTACCAATAATGGCGGGCTTGCACTGAAAACAAAACCCCAAAGCTGTTTTTTTATCAACCAATCCATGCTGTTTTCTTCTTGAAAATACGAACGCCCGATATCATTAAAGGTACTGATGTATGTTTACTTCTGCCCACAGCTTGCCGCAGGAAGGTGGTGTTGTCGGCGCCGTTTGGTGACATCATGTCTCCTGGCTTCCTGCGTCACAAGAAATACCCGAATAAAGCGGCGTGCGTCTGGGTGATCAAAGCTCCGAAAGATATGGTAAGGGTCAACATGTGTTAGCAAAGGGCAGTAA